>JAACNH010001405.1:0-78951 GCA_019447015.1 Hymenochirus boettgeri | reverse complement strand
CTATATCGGCGGATCAGCTCTGAGATATATGGAGGGCCTGTGTTGGATAGTGCTTATAGGATAGGGTAAGCAGCTTGAACTTACTATGTTCAATCTGACAGCCGGAATAGGGGCCAGAATCCTTGGGATCCTGTTTGGCTTCCGGAATGGTCGTTTGCACATTTGGGACACTGTTCTAGCTGCAATGCACCCTTGGGACTATGTTCTGGGGGTTTGCACCCTTGGAACTTTAGCTGCTGCAACAGGGGCCAGTACCTGGGGACTATGTTCTGGCAGCCGGAACGAAGGTCTGCACATTTGGAAGTGTTTTGGCTGTTGGAATGGGGGGGTTGCACACTTTGGACTTTAGCTGGCGGTGGTGCACGTTTAGGACTCTGTTCTGGCTGCCAAAACAGGGGTCTGCGCCCTTGGGACTAGCTGTGGAATGGAGGCTTCCACACTTGAGACTTTGTTCTGGCTGTTGGAACGGGGTCTGTACCTTTTGGACTGTGTTCTGGCAGACGGAAACGGATTTCTGCACACTTTGGAATGTTTCTGACTGCCGGAATGGGGTCTGCACCTTTGGGTCTCTGTCTTGGGCTGGGAACAGGGATCTGCAAGGATTCTGTTCTGGCAGCCAGAACAGGGGTCTGCACACTGGCTTGCTGATGGAATGGGGGTCTGCAACCTTAGAATGTTCTTTTAACTTTCAGAACAGGTATCTGCACCTTTGGGATGGTGTTCTTGGTGCAAGAATAGGAGCCTGCACCCTGCGGCTATGTTCTGGCTGCCCTAATAGGGGTTTGAACCCTTGGGACTATGTTCCCGGCTGATGGAACAGGGGTTGCATCCTTGGAATGCTGCTCTGGCTGCCAAAACAGGTATCTGCATCCTGGAATGCTGCTCTGGCTGCCAAAACGGGTGTCTGCAACCTTGATATGCTGATTTAGCTGCTAACAAAGGTCTGCATCCTGGGCTACTGTTCTGGCTACACGAAATGGGGGTCTGCACCTTTGTGACTTTGTTCTGACTGCTGGAACGGGGGGCTGAACCCTTGGGACTTGGTTCTGGAACAGGGTGCACTTTTAAGACTCGTTGTTTTGCTTCCGGAACAGAGGTCTGCACCCTTGAGTCTCTGTTCTGACTGCTGAAATGGGGGTCAGTATCCTTGGAATGTTGATTTGGCTTCTGGAACTGGGGTGTTCACCTTGGGATGTTTTTCTATGTTTTGAAATGGGGATCTGCAACCACCCTTAGATCTGGCTGCTACATCCTTGGAATTGTATTTTGGCTGCTGGAATGGGGTCTGCACCTATAGGGATCTTTTCAACTGTTGGAACACCCTTTGGATTGTGTTATGGCTGCCTGAATGGGGGTCTGCATGCTTGGAACATTATTTTGGCTGCTGGAGGGGCCTTAAGCAGTATGTAACATTAAGTTATGAGGGTGGACATATCCTTTAAAGAGGATTTTTCAGTAAGAGAATCCAAAAGGAAGGTTGGAATACTCATTACCTTCCCTATGTGCTGGAAATAGATACTGTTGCTCTCAATGCTGCAGTAAAAAACAGGGCAGATACTTTTTTAAGGCTTGAGGCACCAGACCTTACACCAGGTGCATGTGGCCCAGGATGTATGGCGCAGAGCTACATACTGCCCCTTAAGTGAATTCAGCTACCTCTATCCTTGTACTCTATACCCCTTACGGCCTACCTTTCTTGATGTATATGATGATTTACTGGGCTGATGGAAGCAGACATCTTCCAAGGTGTATGAGTGAGGTCTGATAGCACAAGGAATAACAGGTAAAGCTCCTGGATGAACACGCTGATTTGCCAACTTGGATTGTTGGCTGGGGGACTGAATTTTAAATGCACTACAGACTTAAGTCTCTTAAACATGTCTGGCATGACGCCCACTGCCTTAGCATTTGATGCGTGTGCAACGAACTGCATTTTCAGACAATTATCACAATGAACAATGCCTTACTGAATACCCCTACTTCAGACTTATGGGGGTGATGCATTAATGGCCGCTACACCCATACTACCCAATGTATTGTCAACAGAGGTGAAACTTCTACTGGCTGACTGTGTGTGCGCTTATAATTGGATAAAGTGCAGTGAAGGTATTTGGCATGTAATCTTTAAAAATGACCAATGTCCGGTAAATAAATTAATTTAGTTGGATCACACTAATAATCATAATAATAACAATACAGCGGAAATGAATGCCCCAGTCTTGTTTCTGCACTTAATGCTTTTGATCAGTCAGGGTTTGGTGCTGCAAGCTTGGTCACTGGTTCAGTGGCGGCTCCAGCTCCAAAGTTTACCGGGGGCACAACATGGGCACAAAGGCTCAACAGATGGGGCACATTAAAAAACACCAATAATCCATGTCAGTATAATGTAAGGTGTGCGAAACAGCTATTACACACCTTACGGTTAAACTGAGTGTGTTTTAACTAAGAATTTTAAGTTGATAGATTAAACTACAAGAAAAATTGAAAAGCATTCCCTCACTACATACAGGGCAATGCTGCTGTCTGTCCATCTATCTATTTGTTTATCTCTGTCTGTCTATTTTTCTCTCTGTCTGTCTATTTTTCTATCTATCTATTTATCTTTCTCTGTCTATCTTTATCTATCTATCTAATTATCTGGGAGATAGGCAGATATGGAGATAGATCGATATATATGGAGATAGATAGACAGACAGATATGGAGATAGATAGCAGATAGATAGCTAGACAGATAGATAGACAGACAGAAAGATAAATAATAGATAGATGACATACAGGTATGGAGATAGATAGATAATAGATAGACAGACAGACAGACATGTAGATATTCCAGATGACAGGATAACTAAAATAAATACAGTAGATAGATAAATAGATACAGTAGATATAGATAGATAGATAAATAGATAGATAGATAGATACAGAGATAGATAGACAGACAGACAGACAGATAGATAAATAAAGAGAGAGACAGACGGACAGGTAGATAGCTAGACAGACAGGCAAAATGTAGATAGATAAATAGATAGATAGATAGATAGATAGATAGATAATAGCTAAATAGATAGATGGACAGATATGTAGATAGATACATAGACAGAAATATAGATATATAGATAGACAGATATGTAGATAGATAGATAGATATATAGATATGGAGATGATAGATAGATAGAAGATAGACAGACAGACAGATAGGGAGATAGATAGATAGATAGATAGATAGATAGATAGATAGATAGATAGATATGGAGATGATAGATAGATAGATAGATAGATAGATAGATAGATAGATAGATAGATATGTAGATGATAGATAAATATACAGACAGACAGATATGGAGATGATAGATAGATAGATAGATAGATAGATAGATAGATAGATAGATAGATAGATAGATATGGAGTAGATAGATAGACAGACAGACAGATATGGAGATAGATCGATAGATAGATATGGAAATGATAGATAGACAGACAGATATGGAGATAGATAGATAGATAGATAGATAGATAGATATGGAGATGATAGATAGATAGATAGATAGATAGATAGATAGATAGATAGATATGGAGATGATAGATAGATAGATAGATAGATAGATAGATAGATAGATAGATAGATAGATATAGAGATGATAGATAGATATGGAGATGATAGATAGACAGATATGGGGATGATAGATAGATAGATATGGAGATGATAGATATGGAGATGATAGATCGATAGATGATAGATAGATATGGAGATAGATAGATAGAGACAGTATTGATTGGGAAGGTGCCCATACCACACATGGAATCTGCATAAATACACCCACCTTTAACCTAATGTTAGCAGCCAGTGGCAGCGCCATTGCCCTTCCCTTTACCCAAGATGCCTCAATAAAACAGTTTACAGCTGCAGAGTGGATTATGGGTGATTAACCCCTAGACTGCAGTACTGTATCTATCTGTGCTGGCAGTGTTACATTGAATTCCACTCAGTGCCAGCCATTTAACAGACACAGTCTAAAAGCAGTTTCACTCCCTGTAGCCAAGGGGCCAGACACACAGGGCTATACCTTACACAGTCAGGCTCATTCTTTCCCTTGCTCCCAGACAGACCAATGTGGGCAGGATAGTTCCAATTTGAGCTGATGGGGAGTGTTAGAGCTACTGCTGGACTTTCAGGCCTGTCACCCCTCCCTCTGCCTGATCAGAGTTCTATGATCGGGACTGCCCACTTCTTCCGGTTTTGTTTCCTGTTGTCATGGTAACAGATCAGCAAGCAGTAGGGCAGTGCACTCAGAGTCAGGATCAACTTCGGGTCCGGTACAGCACTTATGAAAACAGTACCAGTACAGTTTGGAAGGGGGGCACGTGGAGAGGCACTGCATCTGTCAACTGGGGCACGTGCCCCAGTGTAGCGCCGCCACTGTTTCTCAACAGAGGATGCACTGTATATTCCTCGGTCAAATAGACTGATAGTGAAAAAAATACACTTGATGGCCGGTTTTTAATATCGCCCCTTATTATGCCTTTAAAATAAATTTGCCAGTATTGGAATAACGCTACTGGTATTTTAATCTGTGGAACAAAATTATACTAATTATAATACTAATTGTAATACCATAAAGGGTAACCAGGAATTACTCATAGCAATCCTTTATAAATACCATCCTATGTCTGGTGCATATGTTATAGAAGACCACACAATTTCTAATTATAAAAAATTACATTGCTTAATTTATAAATGAACAGATATACAAAGTGCAGAGCAGGAAGTGCAGGGGACCTGGTGATGCTGCTGTCATATCACACACAAAAATGTAAATATCTTCAAAACTGCAAAATAAACAATGAGTATAAATTGTGCAAAAATTCTCAGGAGAGCAATTCCCATCAATTTACCTAAAGTCATTTTTGACACACTTCCCCTTTAAGCTGTGATGTCATAATTGTGATGTCACAATGGTGTCATCACCAGCTATAAAAAAAGATGAATCATCATCAACTCTCATTTCAAGAGTTGACTTTCATGAGTAAAGACCTGTTTTTCCTCTCTGTAAGTATTTTAAATTTTAAGTGTAGTATAAATACTGTCCCATGCAAATAACATCTGCTGTTAGCACAGCTATAAAAATGCTGTTTCTGATTTCTACTTCTTATTGACTGTTGTGAAATTTGAAGGATATGAACACTGAGGAAAATGTTATTTTAAACTGACCATTAGTGGAAACTATCATTCCCAGCTATCACTGTAACATTTTTTTGTTGCTGATCTGCCCCTATTTTTTAGATAGCCAATCTAAAACATCTTACATTTCAACTGTCAATTAAGTACCTTACTGTCATAAACTATTCTTCAGTAAGCAGTTTTGCTGTAGCTGAATGATATGACAGTTGGTGTGATTTGTGCAGTTTCAACAGTTGGTATGTGGGGGAATAGTCAGGTCAGTAGTCAGATCCTGAACAAAACATCAGGCATCAGAGTGAGTGCTACTTACACA
Organism: Hymenochirus boettgeri; assembly: GCA_019447015.1. Taxonomy (NCBI): domain Eukaryota; kingdom Metazoa; phylum Chordata; class Amphibia; order Anura; family Pipidae; genus Hymenochirus; species Hymenochirus boettgeri. Next base: position 73,459 of record JAACNH010001405.1, on the reverse strand, counting down.
TAATTATTTATAGGTTAAACTAACTAAACTAAACTGTAAAAATATACTTTTTAAAAATGGAAAGTTCCCACCTCCCAATATTGTTACATTGAGGAGCTACAGCACATACAGTTTTCATCTGCCAGGTTGTGTGCAAAGTCATTTTTTCAGTATACATATCCAGACAGTATACATATCCCTGCCAAAACTCATTTCAGGGAGGGTACCCACACATTTCAGGGGGGATACCCACCACCTAAAGCCCCACCCCAAGATGCTTTAGGTGGTGCATGCATACAGACACACACATGTATACAGTCAGACACTCTTGTATACAAACACATGCATCTCAACAGGTACAGGGGTGTCTCTAGGGTTTTTGTCACCTGAGCCAAACTTTTGAATGCTGCCCTTATGTACCACTAGGCGCCATGAAGTGCGCCAACCCAAACCACTATTAGGTGTGTGTGGCTTCCAGGAATGGGTGTGGTTAAACATTTGGTCTTTTTTACCTGCACATCACAGCGGTATTTATACAATTCCTCAAAAAGACATTTATTTATCCATACCATAATTTCTGCCATTTTTCATTAAAAATAATTAAAGTGAGCTCTGCCTGCCGCCTCTCTGATGTTTATCAGGGGTGCTGCCCTGAGCATTTTGCTCATACTGCATCATTAGAGAGACACCCTACACACTCATGAAAACAGTCAGACACACACGCATACAACAAGTCATGTCACTATTAAGTGTTTTTGTCACTTCTTAACCGCTAAAAGACACTGAGATCATTGTGCTCCCTCACTCTAATTCATAACACATTTCAGGGAGGTTGTATATCTGCCATTAAAATCAGGGAGATTCCCTGAACTTCAGGGAGAGGTGGGATGCCTGCATATCCTTTAAAGGGGAAGTTCAGTGGAAATACATGTACTTTTCAGAAAAAAGAGCAGTATTTTTCCATCCCAATGACCTTAACCGGCCAATTCAGCATTTTGTCTGTGTATAAATAAATGCAACCGAAATACTGACTTCCTGTTTGCAGGAACCCTAATAGAGACCGTTATGGTCTTGCCATTGACCCAGCGCCTGGGTTAATTCAGTTGCTCAGTAGAGATCTGAGCATGTTTGACCCATCCAACAACCAATCAGTAGAAATAACTGTTAGGAACATTCCAAGGATATGGTGCATCCTGGGAAGAAGAAGGACCATTAGAACCTAAAATGTCAGCTCACTAATGTCAACAGCAGGGGACAGCAAAGGGTATGAAATCAACTGATTTTTCAAAATGGTAGAGAATATGTAGAATAACTAAGAAGGCATTACACAAACTAACAATTTAATAAATATTGATAATTTCCACTGAACTGCCCCTTTAAGCTGTGATAATACGCACTGGTACTTTCAAGTTCCTTTATAGATTTATATGGTCACAGAACCCCTCGCTAACTTCTAATATTCTTATAATTGATAGTAGAGGGTTTATTATCTACTATATAAACAAAAAATAAATGATGTATAATACATTTATTTTTGCTCATGCTAATTCGTTTTAGGCTAAAATTTTGCAGTTAAACATTTAAAGGGCATGCCCACCCCTTTTTCTATTTTTTGATATATAGTAGGGATAGTTCCCCCAGCCCCAACCGCTAGAATAGAATTTCCAGAGACTCCCCCGATCTTTACTTACCTTCCCACTTTCCTCTACCGTACTGCCCGGCCTTGTGCTTGCATGAAACTGCAAGCAGGGGGCCGGATCGGCAGCCTCGTCCCTGATTGGCTGAGAGGCAGCCAAACACGGACGCAGCTGCTGGCTTCACAGCATGCCGGGAGGGTAAGGGAAGGTAAGTAGAGATCGGGGGACTTTCTAAAAAATTTATTATAGCAGTTGGGGCTGGAGCCCTACTATGTGGCAAAAGGTTTTTCCACTAGGGGGAGGAAAAGCAAAATGGGAGGGAAAGGGAGGGGAGGGCTGCTCTGAGCAAGCCAAAAACCTCTGAGAGGACATCTCAGAGGTGGAAACAATTTTCCTGGTGGCTAGGCTCCTGGTGCTCAGTTTTCTGGACTTTGGAGAGGCTTTACAGGAGAACCATTTAGAGCTGGGATGTAAGGTAAGGGTTTTACTACTCTACACATTGGGGCCAGTAGTGGGTTAAATTATAGTTTTGAGGGTGGACATGCCCTTTAAAAGGTAAAAATATTTCATAAAAATTGTTGATCACGTTTGCATAATTTTGTACTTTAATATGTAATTGTGTGTTTCATCCTTTAGGGTCTTCACCATGGGAAATTCGAAAAGTCAAAAGTGTTGCATTGAGGTAAGACTATGGGAAACAATTTAAAGGGCATGCCAACCCGCAAAAATTATATTTTATATCCTGAAAGGGAAGACCCCCAAACCCTAATATTGGCCATAGACCCCGGTCAAACAATATCGGGATATTCCCAATATCGTACGGCCAATATTGTACAATCATTTTTTCCATCGGCTAGTTTAAAAAAAAATTGACGCCCATTCCAATTAGATTGTGCCGTTTATGGCCACTATAAAACCATTATTTGACATTTCCCAGAACTGCACATGATCCCAATTCTCCAATGTTATTATCCAAAATGGAAAATTCCTATAATCCCTTTATTTTATCTTTCTGTAGAACTCCAGGGTCGCCATCATAAAGAACTAAGTGACGTATATCCGCTAAAAGCCTTTTCAGATTTACAGTCAGCATGGTACCTAAAGCCGTTAAGTGACTATGTAATGAGTCAAATCCAAAAGGAAGACCGGATTAGACATGGTGCCATGAAGACGCGCAGTGTTACAACGCACAAGAGCACTCGCAAGCGCCTGGCCAAACTGATTAAGGCTTCGGAACAAAGGCTTAGTGACCTCTACGAGATCCTGAAAGATATTAATATTGCACTGGAGCGCACCAGGACTACTTCAGGTACAGTACCACCTCTCTTATAATATTATAGTTTACAGAAATAGAATATTGTCTTAAAGGACAACTATAGTGTCCAACCACTTTTCTCTGGGATCTTTCTAATGTATTTCCATTGGTTAGGCCCCTGGCCAAAAAGGGGGAAGTGAAACAATACTGTAGTTGTCCTTTAAATGTATTTGTAACAAAAAAGGGTGCTTTGGGGATTACAAGCTTAAAAACTAAAGAAAGGACATTGAACCTAATAATGAGGAGTTTCTCACTTCATTATTTATTTGTACAGAGCAAGAAGCACCTGGAGTTCCAGAGCCCAACAACGTACCAGAAACAGTAGAGAATGACCAAGTAGATGAAACCAATGCTATGGTGCTATCAGCACACTCGTCTGTGTCATATCACAATTCCGGAGAACTTTGGGCATCGGTAGAATCATCTTTATGTCACAGTCCTGGAGAATTGTTTTATTCAGCACCATCAGCAGCATATAATAGTGATGGAAAAGTTCGGTCATCCTTGTCATCTGGGCAAGATTTGGAGCCAGATGTAAAGTTGATGGAGAACCAAGTGTAAGACACAATGTAAAATGTATTGTTCCCAAACTCCTTCATTTCTTAAATGTCAGTTAAAATAAATATCATTTTTCTTTCTTTCAGTCCTCGTTCCCTATTAATGGAAGAGTTTAACCTTCTTATTTCTGTAGTTAAACATTTAAAGGGCATGCCCACCCTTTTTCATTTTTTGATATATAGTGGGGATAGTTCCCCAAGCCCCAACCGCTAGAATAGGATTTCCAGAGACTCCCCCGATCTTTACTTACCTTCCCTCCACCGTACTGCCCGGCCCTCTGCTTGCATGAAACTGCAAGCAGGGGGCCGGATTGGCAGCCACGTCCCTGATTGGCTGAGAGGCAGCCAATCACAGACACGGCTGCTGGCTTCACAGAATGCCGGGGGAGAGAGGGAAGGTAAGTAGAGAACGGGGGACTTTCTGAAAAATGTATTATAGCAGTTGGGGCTTGGGGAACTAGTCCTACTATATGGCAAAGGGTTTTTACACTAGGGGGAGGGAGAGCAAAATGGGAGGGAGGGGAGGGCTGCTCTGAGCAAGCCAAAAACCTCTGAGAGGACATCTCAGAGGTGGAAACAATTTTCCTGGTGGCTAGGCTCCTGGTGGTCAGTTTTCTGGACTTTGGAGGGGCATTACAGGAGAACCATTTGGAGCTGGGATGTAAGGTAAGGATTTTACTACACTACACAGTGGGCCAGTAGTGGTTAAATTATAGTTTTGAGGGTGGACATGCCCTTTAAAAGGTAAAAATATTTCATAAAAATTGTTGATCACGTTTGCATATTTTTGTACTTTAATATGTAATTGTGTGTTTCATCCTTTAGGGTCTTCACCATGGGAAATTCGAAAAGTCAAAAGTGTTGCATTGAGGTAAGACTACGGGAAACAATTTAAAGGGCATGCCAACCCGCAAAAATTATATTTTAATCCTGAAAGGGAAGACCCCCAAACCCTAATATTGGCCATAGACCCCTGTCAAACAATATCGGGATATTCCCAATATCGTACGGCCAATGATTGTACAATCATTTTTTCCATCGGCTAGTTAAAAAAAAATTGACGCCCATTCCAATTAGATTGTGCCGTTTATGGCCACTATAAAACCATTATATTGACATTTCCCAGAACTGCACATGATCCCAATTATTCTCCAATGTTATTATCCAAAATGGAAATTCCATAATCCCTTTAATTTATCTTTCTGTAGAACTCCAGGGTCGCCATCATAAAAGAACTAAGTGACGTATATCCGCTAAAACTTTTCAGATTTACAGTCAGCATGGTACCTAAAGCCTTTAAGTGACTATGTAATGAGTCAAATCCAAAAGGAAGACCGATTAGACATGGTGCCATGAAGACGCGCAGTGTTACAACGCACAAGAGCACTCGCAAGCGCCTGGCCAAACTGATTAGGCTTCGGAACAAAGGCTTAGTGACCTCTACGAGATCCTGAAAGATATTAATATTGCACTGGAGCGCACCAGGACTACTTCAGGTACAGTACCACCTCTCTTATAATATTATAGTTTACAGAAATAGAATATTGTCTTAAAGGACAACTATAGTGTCCAACCACTTTTCTCTGGGATCTTTCTAATGTATTTCCATTGGTGGCCCCTGGCCAAAAAGGGGGAAGTGAAACAATACTGTAGTTGTCCTTTAAATGTATTTGTAACAAAAAGGGTGCTTTGGGGATTACAAGCTTAAAACTAAAGAAAGGACATTGAACCTAATAATGAGAGTGTTCTCACTTCATTATTTATTTGTACAGAGCAAGAAGCACCTGGAGTTCCAGAGCCCAACAACGTACCAGAAACAGTAGAGAATGACCAAGTAGATGAAACCAATGCTATGGTGCTATCAGCACACTCGTCTGTGTCATATCACAATTCCGGAGAACGTGGCATCGGTAGAATCATCTTTATGTCACAGTCCTGGAGAATTGTTTTATTCAGCACCATCAGCAGCATATAATAGTGATGGAAAAGTTCGGTCATCCTTGTCATCTGGGCAAGATTTGGAGCCAGATGTAAAGTGATGGAGAACCAGTGTAAGACACAATGTAAAATGTATTGTTCCCAAACTCCTTCATTTCTTATATGTCAGTTAAACTAAATATCATTTTTCTTTCTTTCAGTCCTCGTTCCCTATTAATGGAAGAGTTTAACCTTCTCTTATTTCTGTAGTTAACATTTAAAGGGCATGCCCACCCCTTTTTCCATTTTTTGATATATATGGGGATAGTTCCCCAGCCCCAACCGCTAGATAGGATTTCCAGAGACTCCCCCATCTTTACTTACCTTCCCTCCACCGTACTGCCGGCCCTCTGCTTGCATGAAACGCAAGCAGGGGGCCGGATTGGCAGCCACGTCCCTGATTGGCTGAGAGGCAGCCAATCACACGACACGGCTGCTGGCTTCACAGAATGCCGGGGGAGAGAGGGAAGGTAAGTAGAGACGGGGACTTTCTGAAAAATGTATTATAGCAGTTGGGCTTGGGGAACTAGCCTACTATTGGCAAAGGGTTTTTACACTAGGGGGAGGGAGAGCAAAATGGGAGGGAGGGGAGGGCTGCTCTGAGCAAGCCAAAAACCCTGAGAGGACATCTCAGAGGTGGAAAAAATTTTCCTGGTGGCTAGGCTCCTGGTGGTCAGTTTCTGGACTTTGGAGGGGCATTACAGGAGAACCATTTGGAGCTGGGATGTAAGGTAAATTTTACTACACTACACAGTGGGCCAGTGTGGTTAAATTATAGTTTTGAGGGTGGACATGCCCTTTAAAAGGTAAAAATATTTTAAAAATTGTTGATCACGTTTGCATATTTTGTACTTTAATGTAATTGTGTGTTTCATCCTTTAGGGTCTTCACCATGGGAAATTCGAAAGTCAAAAGTGTTGCATTGAGGTAAGACTACGGAAACAATTTAAAGGGCATGCCAACCCGCAAAAATTATATTTTATATCCTGAAAGGGAAGACCCCCAAACCCTAATATTGGCCATAGACCCCTGTCAAACAATATCGGGATATTCCCAATATCGTACGGCCAATGATTGTACAATCATTTTTTCCATCGGCTAGTTAAAAAAAAATTGACGCCCATTCCAATTAGATTGTGCCGTTATGGCCACTATAAACCATTATATTGACATTTCCCAGAACTGCACATGATCCCAATTATTCTCCAATGTTATCCAAAATGGAAATTCCTATAATCCCTTTAATTTTATCTTTCTGTAGAACTCCAGGGTCGCCATCATAAAGAACTAAGTGACGTATATCCGCTAAAAGCCTTTTCAGATTTACAGTCAGCATGGTACCTAAAGCCGTTAAGTGACTATGTAATGAGTCAAATCCAAAAGGAAACCGGATTAGACATGGTGCCATGAAGACGCGCAGTGTTACAACGCAAAGAGCACTCGCAAGCGCCTGGCCAAACTGATTAAGGCTTCGGAACAAAGGCTTAGTGACCTCTACGAGATCCTGAAAGATATTAATATTGCACTGGAGCGCACCAGACTACTTCAGGTACAGTACCACCTCTCTTATAATATTATAGTTTACAGAAATAGAATATGTCTTAAAGGACAACTATAGTGTCCAACCTTTTCTCTGGGATCTTTCTAATGTATTTCCATTGGGTAGGCCCCTGGCCAAAAAGGGGGAAGTGAAACAATCTGTAGTTGTCCTTTAAATGTATTTGTAACAAAAAAGGGTGCTTTGGGGATTACAAGCTTAAAAACTAAGAAAGGACATTGAACCTATAATGAGGAGTTTCTCCTTCATTATTTATTTGTACAGAGCAAGAAGCACCTGGAGTTCCAGAGCCCAACAACGTACCAGAACAGTAGAGAATGACCAAGTAGATGAAACCAATGCTATGGTGCTATCAGCACACTCGTCTGTGTCATATCACAATTCCGGAGAACTTTGGGCATCGGTAGAAATCATCTTTATGTCACAGTCCTGGAGAATTGTTTATTCAGCACCATCAGCAGCATATAATAGTGATGGAAAAGTTCGGTCATCCTGTCATGGGCAAGATTTGGAGCCAGATGTAAAGTTGATGGAGAACCAAGTGTAAGACACAATGTAAAATGCATTGTTCCCAAACTCCTTCATTTCTTATATGTCAGTTAAACTAAATATCATTTTTCTTTCTTTCAGTCCTCATTCCCTATTAATGGAAGAGTTTAACCTTCTCTTATTTCTGTAGTTAAACATTTAAAGTGCATGCCCACCCCTTTTCCATTTTTGTGATATATAGTGGGGATAGTTCCCCCAGCCCCAACCGCTAGAAAAGGATTTCCAGAGACTCCCCCGATCTTACTTACCTTCCCTCCACCGTACTGCCCGCACCCTCGCTGCATGAAACTGCAAGCAGGGGGCCGGATTGGCAGCCACGTCCCTGATTGGCTGAGAGGCAGCCAATCACAGACGCAGGCTGCTGCTTCACAGAACGCCGGGGGAGAGAGGGAAGGTAAGCAGAGATTGGGGGACTTTCTGAAAAAGTATTATAGCAGTTGGGGCTTGGGGAACTAGCCCTACTATATGGCAAAGGTTTTTACACTAGGGAGGGAGAGCAAAATGGGAGGGAGGGGAGGGCTGCTCTGAGCAAGCCAAAAACCTCTGAGAGGACATCTTAGAGGTGGAAACAATTTTCCTGGTGGCTAGGCTCCTGGTGGTCAGTTTTCTGGACTTTGGAGGGGCATTACAGGAGAACCATTTGGAGCTGGGATGTAAGGTAAGGATTTTACTACATACACAGTGGGCCAGTTTGTTGTAAATTATAGTTTGAGGGTGGACATGCCCTTTAAAAGGTAAAAATATTTAATAAATTGTTGATCACGTTTGCATATTATTGTACTTTAATATGTAATTGTGTGTTTCATCCTTTAGGGTCTTCACCATGAAATTCGAAAAGTCAAAAGTGTGCATTGAGGTAAGACTACGGGAAACAATTTAAAGGGCATGCCAACCCCAAAATTATATTTTATATCCTGAAAGGAAGACCCCCAAACCCTAATATTGGCCATAGACCCCGGTCAAACAATATCGGGATATTCCCAATATCGTACGCCAATGAATGTGCAATAATTTTTTCCATCGGCTAGTTAAAAAAATTTGACGCCCATTCCAATTAGATTGTGCCGTTTATGCCACTATAAAACCATTATATTGACATTTCCCAGAACTGCACATGATCCCAATTATTCTCCAATGTATTATCCAAATGGAAATTCCTATAATCCTTTAATTTTTCTTTCTGTAGAACTCCAGGGTCGCCACATCATAAAGAACTAAGTGACGTATATCCGCTAAAAGCCTTTTCAGATTTACAGTCAGCATGGTACCTAAAGCCGTTAAGTGACTATGTATGAGTCAAATCCAAAAGGAAGACCGGATTAGACATGGTGCCATGAAGACGCGCAGTGTTACAACGCACAAGAGCACTCGCAAGCGCCTGGCCAAACTGATTAAGCTTCGGAACAAAGGCTTAGTGACCTCTACGAGATCCTGAAAGATATTAATATTGCACTGGAGCGCACCAGGACTACTTCAGGTACAGTACCACCTCTCTTATAATATATAGTTTACAGAAATAGAATATTGTCTTAAAGGACAACTATAGTGTCCAACCACTTTCTCTGGGATCTTTCTAATGTATTTCCATTGGGTAGGCCCCTGGCCAAAAAGGGGAAGTGAAACAAACTGTAGTTGTCCTTTAAATGTATTTGTAACAAAAAAGGGTGCTTTGGGATTACAAGCTTAAAAACTAAAGAAAGGACATTGAACCTAATAATGAGGAGTTTCTCGCTTCATTATTTATTTGTACAGAGCAAGAAGCACCTGGAGTTCCAGAGCCCAACAACGTACCAGAAACAGTAGAGAATGACCAAGAAGATGAAACCAATGCTATGGTGCTATCAGCACACTTCTGTGTCATATCACAATTCCGAGACTTGGGCATCGGCAAATCATCTTTATGTCACAGTCCTGGAGAATTGTTTTATTCAGACACATCAGCAGCATATAATAGTGATGGAAAAGTTGGTCATCCTTGTCATCTGGGCAAGTTTGAGCCAGAGTAAAGTTGATGGAGAACCAAGTGTAAGACACAATGTAAAATGCATTGTTCCCAAACTCCTTCATTTCTTATATGTCAGTTAAACTAAATATAATTTTTCTTTCTTTCAGTCCTCATTCCCTATTAATGGAAGAGTTTAACCTTCTCTTATTTCTGTAGTTAAACATTTAAAGTGCATGCCCACCCCTTTTTCCATTTTTTGATATATAGTGGGGATAGTTCCCCCAGCCCCAACCGCTAGAAAAGGATTTCCAGAGACTCCCCCGATCTTTACTTACCTTCCCTCCACCGTACTGCCCGACCCTCTGCTTGCATGAAACTGCAAGCAGGGGGCCGGATTGGCAGCCACGTCCCTGATTGTCTGAGAGGCAGCCAATCACAGACGCAGCTGCTGGCTTCACAGAACGCCGGGGGAGAGAGGGAAGGTAAGCAGAGATTGGGGGACTTTCTGAAAAATGTATTATAGCAGTTGGGGCTTGGGGAACTAGCCCTACTATATGGCAAATGGTTTTTACACTAGGGGCAGGGAGAGCAAAATGGGAGGGAGGGGAGGGCTGCTCTGAGCAAGCCAAAAACCTCTGAGAGGACATCTCAGAGGTGGAAACAATTTTCCTGGTGGCTAGGCTCCTGGTGGTCAGTTTTCTGGACTTTGGAGGGGCATTACAGGAGAACCATTTGGAGCTGGGATGTAAGGTAAGGATTTTACTACACTACACAGTGGGCCAGTAGTGGGTTAAATTATAGTTTTGAGGGTGGACATGCCCTTTAAAAGGTAAAAATATTTCATAAAAATTGTTGATCACGTTTGCATATTATTGTACTTTAATATGTAATTGTGTGTTTCATCCTTTAGGGTCTTCACCATGGGAAATTCGAAAAGTCAAAAGTGTTGCATTGAGGTAAGACTACGGGAAACAATTTAAAGGGCATGCCAACCCGCAAAAATTATATTTTATATCCTGAAAGGGAAGACCCCCAAACCCTAATATTGGCCATAGACCCCGGTCAAACAATATCGGGATATTCCCAATATCGTACCGCCAATGAATGTGCAATAATTTTTTCCATCGGCTAGTTTAAAAAAAATTTGACGCCCATTCCAATTAGATTGTGCCGTTTATGGCCACTATAAAACCATTATATTGACATTTCCCAGAACTGCACATGATCCCAATTATTCTCCAATGTTATTATCCAAAATGAAAATTCCTATAATCCCTTTCATTTTATCTTTCTGTAGAACTCCAGGGTCGCCATCATAAAAGAACTAAGTGACGTATATCCGCTAAAAGCCTTTTCAGATTTACAGTCAGCATGGTACCTAAAGCCGTTAAGTGACTATGTAATGAGTCAAATCCAAAAGGAAGACCGGATTAGACATGGTGCCATGAAGACGCGCAGTGTTACAACGCACAAGAGCACTCGCAAGCGCCTGGCCAAACTGATTAAGGCTTCGGAACAAAGGCTTAGTGACCTCTACGAGATCCTGAAAGATATTAATATTGCACTGGAGCGCACCAGGACTACTTCAGGTACAGTACCACCTCTCTTATAATATTATAGTTTACAGAAATAGAATATTGTCTTAAAGGACAACTATAGTGTCCAACCACTTTTCTCTGGGATCTTTCTAATGTATTTCCATTGGGTAGGCCCCAGGCCAAAAAGGGGGAAGTGAAACAACACTGTAGTTGTCCTTTAAATGTATTTGTAACAAAAAAGGGTGCTTTGGGGATTACAAGCTTAAAAACTAAAGAAAGGACATTGAACCTAATAATGAGGAGTTTCTCGCTTCATTATTTATTTGTACAGAGCAAGAAGCACCTGGAGTTCCAGAGCCCAACAACGTACCAGAAACAGTAGAGAATGACCAATGCTATGGTGCTATCAGCACACTCGTCTGTGTCATATCACAATTCCGGAGAACTTTGGGCATCGGCAAAATCATCTTTATGTCACAGTCCTGGAGAATTGTTTTATTCAGCACCATCAGCAGCATATAATATTGATGGAAAAGTTCGGTCATCCTTGTCATCTGGGCAAGATTTGGAGTCAGATGCAAAGTTGATGTAGAACCAAGTGTAAGACACAATGTAAAATGTATTGTTCCCAAACTCCTTCATTTATTATATTTTAGTTGAACTAAATATAATTTTTCTTTCTTTCAGTCCTCGTTCCCTATCAATGGAAGAGTTTAACCTTCTCTCATTTCTGGGCAGAGGCACATTTGGTAAAGTAAGTAACACGTTGTTCTGCTAAAGACACTAAAGAAATTCATAGAAAATTCAGGCAAACTAGCCTTATTCTCTTATTGCAGGTTTTACTATCAGAACACAAAACAAATCACCATAAATTTGCATTAAAAACGGCTTTAAAGGAATTTATTATCAATGTGGGTCACTTTGAAATGTAAGTAAATATGGAATGATTATGATTTTATTGGTAATTTATTTTTATTTAAGGCTATATTCACCCCCAAATAACATACTATTAACCCTTTCTTTAAGGGACATATGCTAGAACCCTTCTAGTGTTCCAATCTTTGGTATTCCTTTAACATTTTTTCTTAAACAACTTTGTTGGTTTGTGTCTTACCTCTCAGTGCTTCATTTAAATAGTAATTTTCTTTTTCCTGGATATTATTAATTTCTAGGGTTAACATGGAAAAGAACATTATGCAAAAGATTGCTGGACACCCATTAGTCACCAGTCTATATGCCACGTTCCAGAACGAAGACCACCTATGCTTTGCAATGGAGCACGTCACTGGGGGAGATCTAAATTCTTTACTTAAAAAGGCTGGAAGAGTTAAGGAACCCGTGGCTTTGTAAGTAATATTAGACTATTTGTTACTATTCCCATAGGTTAATAGCGAATTACTGGACCAAAGATGTTCAGTAATAATATTTGTAGAATTGCTCAAACAGCAAATATTGGCATAATAATCAGTAAATATTTTAGACTGCCAGCGTATGTAATAACCGGTGCTGTTCTACTTTCAGGTTTTTCTCTGCATGTATTATACTTAGATTACAGCATTTGCACAACAATAACATTATTCACCGGTAAGTACTAATGCATTATTACCAAGCACAGTTATATGGGTTATAATTACATTACCCTACTCCAAAATTTTCCCATTAATTCATATGCTGTTCTGTATGCGGGATGCTGGGAAATCTAATTTGAATTGGCATTTAGGCCCACTTCCGTGGTATTAGACACCTGCTATAAGAAACCAACAGGGTTTTATTTTATAGGAGGGAACAAATTTTAAATAAGTTTTACATAAATTCAAGTAAATAAAAGTTCTATCCCTGATAATGTTGATATATAAACAGCAGAAAATAAGTTATGTGGAATACTTGAACTGTTTCCATTTTATTTTATTGCAGCGATCTTAAGCCTGATAACATCCTTCTGGATAGCTCGGGATACCTGAAAATTACAGACTTTGGTAACTCCAAGCAAAGTAAGTTCTAGTCCAGTTAGTTTAGAATTTACTGCACTCAGTTCCTTCCTTTCCATTATATCCGGTCAATTTCTTCTTTCTCCATAACACATTAATGTCCCCTGTGTAATATTTACAAATATCTATTATACTGATCCCCCTACATTTATTCACCACAGTGTTTAACTCTCAGTTACTCACATAATATATCCATTCAGTGCTTGTTTTTCATATGGTTAACATTGTGCCTGTGTTTAGATATTGGCTACGGCGAACGCACCTACAGCAATTGCACAACGCCCCTATACCGAGCACCTGAAGATATACAAGCCATTGGCTACAACAGAGAAATTGACTTCTGGGCACTAGGAGTGATAATGTATGAAATGCTTATTGGAATGGTAAGTAAAACACATCCATTAGCAGATAGAATTATGGGGCCACTATAATAAATATTGTACTCTGACCGAAAATCTTATTGTATTGCATTTGGGGACAACTAGAAAGTTCTACCAACACGTCCATATCTAACCCAGATACAGAACCATTTAATCATATGGGCGATATTGGTGGATACACTGAATCCCTATTGGTTATTGTTCTATATACTTATTACATAAACAGGCTGATCTAAATAATAATTATTCTGATTCCGCAGGTGCCATTTTATGGAAGATCCATTTCTGAGATCAATTATAAAATCCTTATTCATAACCCCCCCTATCCAGACAACATGTCTACGGCTGCTATAGACTTAATGAGCCAATTGTGTATTATAATACTGTGTACTATAATATTGTGCACTATAATGCTATGTACTATAATACCACATACTATAATACTGCGCACTATAATGCCATGTACTATAATGCCACGTACTAGAATGCCATGTACTATAATGCCATTTACTATAATGCCATGTATTATATTACCATGTACTATAATACCACATACTAGAATGCCATGTACTATAATGCCATGTACTATAATACCATGTACTATAATACCGTGTGCTATACTACATGCTAATTCCACATACTATAATACTGAGATGGTTATAGAGGATGCCGAAAAGGCTAATCATACTATAATACTGAGATGGTTATAGAGGATGCCGAAAAGGCTAATGTGCTAAACCATTTTTTATAGAAGGGACTGTAATAATATTAAGGGTATAAATGAGGAATATTCACTCTGTATACACTATAGAGAATCTTAGTCCTTATAGCAGGGACTGTAATAATATGAAGGATATAAATGAGGAATATTCACTCTGTATACATTAAAGAGAGTCCTGGTCCTTATAGCAGGGACTGTAATAAAATATGAAGGGTATAAATTAGGGATTTTCACTCGTGCATATTATAGAGAATCCTAGTCCTTATAGCAGGGACTGTAATAATATGAAGGGTATAAATGAGGAATATTCACTCTGTATTCACTATAGAGAATCCTAGTCCACATCTCAGAAGGTGGAACATTTTCCTGGTGGCTAGGCGCCTGGTGGTCAGTTTTCTGGACTTTGAGGGCATTACCGGAGAAAAAAACCATTTGGACGGGATGTAGGTAGGATTTTACTACACTACACAGTGGGCCCAGTTGTTTGGTTAAAATATAGTTTTTGAGGGTGGGACATGCCCTTTAAAAGGTACAATTTTCATCAAAATGTTGATCACGTTTCATCTTATTGTACTTTAATATGTAATTGTGTGGTTTTTCATACTTTATGGTCTTCACCATGGAAATTCCGAAAAGTCAAAAGTGTTGCATTGAGGGTAAGACTACAGGAAACAATTTAAAGTGGCATGCCAACCCCCAAATAGATTTTAGATCCTGAAAAAAGACCCACCCCCAAACCCCTATATTGCCATAGACCCCCTGTCAAACAATATCGGATATTCCCAATATCGTAACGGCCAAGGAATTTTACAATCATTTTTTCCCATCAGCTAGTTAAAAAAAAAATTGACGCCCATTCCAATTAGTTCTGCCTTTATGCACTTTAAAACCATTTATATTGACTTTTCCCAGAACTTTGCACATGATCCCAATTATCTCCCATGTTTCTGATCCAAAAGGGAAATTCCTATAATCCCTTTAATTTATCTTTCTGTCGAACTCTCTCCGGTCGCCATCAATAAAAGAACTAAGTGACGTATATCCCTAAAAGCTTTTCAGATTTACAATCCAGCATTTACCTAACGCCGTTGAGTTTTGGGGGGACTATGTATGATCAAATCCAAAAGGAAGACCGGATTTACATGTGCCAGGACGAGCGCAGTTTTACACACGCACAAAGCATCGCAAGCGCCTGGCCAAATGATTAAGGCTTCGGAACCAAGGCTTATTGACCTCTACAGATCCTGAAACGATTTAATATTGCACTGGAGCGCACCAGGACTACTTTTCAGGTACAGTACCACCTCCTTATACTCTTATATTTTTTCCAGAATGAATATGGTCTTAAGGACACCTATAGTGTCCAAACCCACTTTTGTCCTCTGGGATCTTTCTAATGTTTTCCAGTTGGGTAAGGCCCCTGCCAAAAGGGGAAGTGAACCATACGTAGTTTCCTTAATTATTGTAACACAAAAGGGTGCTTTGGGGATTACATGCTTAAAACCTAAAAGAAATGGACATTGACTCAATATGAGAGTTCTTGCGCTTCATTATTTATCTGTACATGCAAACACCTGGAGTTCCATAGCCCAACACGTACAAAACTAGGATAGTGACCAATAATGAAAACCATTCTATGTGCTATCAGCACCTGCGCTTGGTCGATATCACAATTCCTTTAACTTTGGGCATCGTCAGAATCTCTTTATTCACAAGTTCCTGGGAATTGTTTTATTCACACACAGCGCATATACTATGATGGCAAGTTTGGTCATCCTTGTCATCTTGGCAAGTTGGAGCCAGATGTAAAGTGTGGAGCAACCAAGTGTAAACACAATGTAATTCATTGTTCCAACTCCTTCATTTCTTATCTGTCAAGTTAACTAAATATCATTTTTCTTTCTTCATCCCTCATTCCCTATATGGTAAGAGTTTACCTTCTCTTATTTCGCTGTAGGTAACATTTAAAGTCTCCCACCCCTTGTTTTTCCAGTTTTTTGATATATAGTGTGATAGTTCCCCAGGCCCCAACCACTAAAGGATTTCTTCCAGTAGACTCCCCCGATCTTTACTTACCTTCCCTCCACGTACTGCCCGACCCCGCTTGCATTAAACTGCCAGAGTGGGGCCGGGATTGGCATCCACGTCCTAGATGTGTCTGAGAGCAGCCAATCACAACGACGCAGCTGCTGGCTTCAACAGACTCCGGGGAGAGACGGGAAGTAGCAAGATTGGGGGACTTTCTGATAAAATGTATTATTACAGTTGGGGCTGTGGACTACCCTACTATAATGCGACATGGTTTTTACACTGATGGCAGGGAGAGCAAAATGGGAGGAGGGAGGGCTTCGCTGACAAGCCAAAAACCTCTGAGAGTGACATCTCAGAGTGAAACAATTTTCCTGTGCTAGCTCCTGGTGGTCAGTTTTTCAGGACTTTGAGTGGGCCATTACATGAGAACCATTTGAGCTTGATTGTCCGGAGGTTTACACACGTACACTAGGTGCCAGTTGTTATGTTTAAATATGTTTGTAGGGTGGACCTGCCCTTTAAACAGGTTAAACATATTATAAAAATTTGGTTGATCCCGTTTGCATATTATGTACTTTTAATATGTAATTTGTGTTTCATCCCTTTAGGGTCTTCACCATGGGAAATTCGAAATTCAAAGTGTTGCATTGAGGTAAGACTACGGGAAACAATTTAAAGGCATGCCCACCCCGCAAATTATATTTTTATTCCCTGAAGAGGAAGACCCCCCAACCCTAATATTGGCCATAGACCCCGGTCACACAATATCGGATATTCCCAATATCCGTACGGCCAAATATGTGCAATTTTTTTCCATCGGCTAGTTTAAAAAAAATTTGACGCCCCACATGTCCAATTAGATTGTGGTGCCGTTTATGGCCCTCATAGAACACCATTATAATTGACATTTTCCCGAACTGCACTATTCCCAATTATTCGCCAATATGTCTATCAATGGAAATTCCTATAATCTCTTTTAATTTTTCTTTCTGTAGAACTCCAGTTCGCCATCATAAAGAACTAAGTGACGTATTCTCGCTAAAAAAGCCTTTTGCAGATTTACAGTCGCATGGTTACCTAAGCCTTAAGTGACTCATGTAAGGAGTCACAATCCAAAAGGAAGACCGATTAGGACATGGTGCCATGAAGACGTCGCAGTGTTAGAACGCACAAGTAGCACTCGCAAGCGCCTGGCCAAACTGATTAAGGCTTCGAACAAAGGCTAGTCGTTACCTCTACTAGATCCTGAAATTAATATTGCACTGGAGCTCACCAGGACTACTTCATTACAGTACAATTACCACCTCCTTATAATTTATATGTTTACGAAATAGAATAGTGTCTAAAGACAACTATATGTGTCCAACCACTTTCTCTGTGATCTTTCTATGTTTTTCCTATGGTTAGGCCCCTGGCCAAAACGGGGGACAGTGAAACAACACTGTTTTTCCTTTAAATGTATTTGTACAAAAAATGGGTGCTTTGTGAATTCACAAAGCTTTAAAAAACTAAAGAAAGGACATGGAACAATAATGAGGATGTTTCTCGCTTCATTATTATTTGTTACAGAAAGAAGCACCTGAGTTCCAGAGCCAACAACGTACCAGAACAGTAGAGAATACAGAAGATGAACCTGCTTTGGTGCTATCAGCAACTTCGCTGTGTCATATCACCAATTCCGGAGAACTTTGGGCATCGCCGCAAAATCATCTTTTGTCACATTCCTGGATACTTGTTTATTCATTCAGCCCATCAGCAGCATATAATAGTGATAAAGTTTGGTCACTCCTTGTCATTGGGCAAAGATTTTTGAGGTCAGATTGCAAGTTGATGTTAAACCACGTGTAAGACAACAATGTAAAATGTATTGTTCCAAACCTCCTTCATTATTATATATTTAGTTGAAACTAAATATATTTTTCTTTCTTTCATCCTTTCCCTATACAATGGATGAGTTTAACCTTCTTCTCATTCTGCAGAAAGAGCCACATTTGGTAAAGTAAGTAACACGTTGTTCTGCTAAGGACGCTAAAGAAATTCCATAAAAATTCAGGCAACTAGCCCTATTCTCTTATTGCAGGGTTTTACTATCAGAACACAAAACAAATCCACCTAAATTTGCATTAAAAACGCTTTAAAGGATTTATTACAATGTTGGGTCACGTTTGAATGTAAGTTACATATGGAATGATTATGAGTTCTATTGTATAAGTGTTTTTTAGTATATTAATCACCCACAATACATACCTACTTAACCCTTTCTTTAAGGGACATATGTCTAGAACCCACCCTCTAGTGTTTCCAATCTTTGGTATTCCTTTAACATTTTTCTTAAACCAACTTTGTTGGTTTTGTGTCTTATCCTTCTCAGTCTCCTGTACATAATGTAATTTCTTTTTCCCTGGATATCTTAATAATTCTAGGGTTAACATGAAAAGAACATTATTCAAAGATTGCTGACACCATTACTTACCGAGTCTATAGCCACGTTCCAGAAGAAGACCACCTATGCCTTGCAATGGTAGCACGTCACTGGGAGATCTAAATTCTTACTTAAAAGAGCTGGAAGAGTTAAGGACCCCGTGGCTTTGTAAGTAATATTAGACTATTGTTACTATTCCCATAGGTTAATAGCTGCATTACTGGACGCAAGATGTTTCAGTAATAATTTTGGAGAATTGCTCAACAAGCAAATATTGCCATAATAACTATAAAGATATTTTAGACTGCCAGCGTATGTATATACCGTCTGTTCTACTCTTTCAGGTTTTTCTCTGCATGTAATTAGTACTTAATTACCGCTGTTGCAACAACAATACATTATTCACCGGTAAGTCTAATGCTTATTACCAAGCACATTTATGGGTTATACTTACTTACCCTACGCCACAAATTTTCCCATTAATTATATGCTGGTTCTTATGCGGGTATGCTGGAAATCTAATTTGAATTGGCCATTTAGGACCCTCCCGTGGTATTAGACACCTGCTATAAAAAAAACCAAACAGGGTTTATTTTTATAGGAGGGAACAAATTTTAAATAGTTTTTTACATAAATTCAGATAAATCAAAGTTCTATCCGTAATGTGATATATAAACCGCAGAAAATAGTTATGTGGAATAACGTTGAACGGTGTTCCATTTTATTTTATTGAGCAACGATCTTAACTATACATCCTTCTGGATAGCTCGGATACCTGAAAATTACAGACTTTGGTAACTCCAAGCAAAGTAAGTTCTAGTCCAGTTAAGTTTAGTATTGTACTACACTCATTCCTTCCTTTCCATTATATTCCGGTCATTTCCTTTCTTTCTCCCATAACACATTATTCCCCCTGTGTAATTTTGACAAATATCTATTATACTGATCCCCCTACTTTATCACCACCGTGTTTAACTCTCAGTTACTCACCAACATCCATTCAGCATTCAGATGACTTGTTTTTTCATATGGTTAACATTGTGCCTGTGTTTAGATATTGGCTAACGGCGACGCACCTACAAGCAATTGCACAACGCCCCTATACCAGCACCTGAAGATATACAAGCACATTGCTACAACAGAGTAAATTGAACTTCTGGGCACTAGGAGTGATAATGTATGAATGACTTATTGGACTGGTAGTAAAACAGACATCCATTAGCATAAGAATTATGGGGCCACTATAATAAATATTGTACTCTGACGAAAATCTTATTGGTATTGACAATTTGGGGGACCCACTAGAAAGTTCTACACCTACCCAACACGTCCAATCTAACCCAGATACACGAACCCATTTAATCATATGGGCGATATTGGGATACACTGAATCCCTATTGGTGTATGTTCTATATCTTATTACATAAACAGGCTATTCTAAATAATTAATTATTCTGATTCCGCAGGTGCCATTTTATTTATGCAGAATCCATTTCTGAAGATAATTATAAAATCCTTATTGCCTAAACCCCCTATCCAGACAACTGTCTACGGCTGCTATAGACTTAATTAAGAGCCAATGTAAGACCATTTAGCAGATCCCCACTTCCCAGCCTAATAGTAATGGTTGGAATTTTAAAAGAACTAACAAGAACTTAAAATTTAATATTTTTACATTTTAGCTTTTACTTACAAAAAGCTGGCGATCGAAAGGCATTTAGCCCACACAGCTTCCCAGCCATAAGACCCTTTCTAGCATCCAGTAGCCAATTTCTAGCCATTCAACCTAGCTTGCTTTCCAGCCTGACTATGAGTGTCCTAATTAGATGGCCACCGCAGATCTCTCATGTCCTCCTTTTCATCTCCGTAGGACATGATAGTCCGTAAAGGAACCAGACCACGCAAGGAAACCTCAGTGTGTGTTATATTGTACTTTTAATTGTTGTTTTACATTAATGTTTTTGTATTAATTTTTCAATGTAATGTCTTTAATATTAGTAATCATAAACAATAAACAAAACCCTTTGCTTTGTATTATTGGCTTGTAGCATTAGGCTATGATTTCGAACTTACTGAGTTATAATTATCCGCTGTTTTAACAAGGATTTTTGCAGGACTTAAAAGAATACCTTTTGGTCTTTGATTTCTGTATGTTTGTAAGGTAAGTAAAAAATAATCGTGAAATGTCGTTAATTCATTTGGGGGGCATAACAATTAGTCAAGGGTAGCTTCATTAACATTAATCTATTTATTATTCTATGTTTAAATAAGAAATTAGATGATATTCTGGGTGGTATTCATTGGAGATGGGGTAGATACTTGTTCAAAATCTCAAGAAGTCTTAAGGAATAGTTCACTGCAAAACTGATCTGATTCCTTTAATACATTGATTTAAGACCTAGAGGTAAAGGATCTATGTCTTACCTTCCGTTTTTCAATCAATCGACCAGGAGCCAGCAACGAAGGTGAGTAATTTTACCTTGCGTACTTCCATCGCCCAGCCTATTGAAAATTCCTGACTGCTTCCGATTTAGTTGAACTATCGCGCATTGTCCTGCATGCTATATAATAGCACTTACTAATAATTTGTGTATTATCATACTGTTGACTATAATTTGTGGCACTATAATGCTATGTACTATAATACCACATACTATAATACTGCGCACTATAATGCCATGTACTATAATGCCACGTACTAAAATGCCATGTAACTATAATGCCATTTACTATATGCCATGTATTATATTACCATGTACTATAATACCACATACTAAGAATGCCATGTACTATAATGCCATGTACTATAATACCATGTACTAAATACCGTTGCTATCCTACATGCTAATTCCCATACTATAATACTGAGATGGTTATAAGAGATGCCGAAAAGGCTATGTGCTAAACCATTTTTTTATAGCAGGACTGTAATAATATAAGGGTATAAATGAGGAATTTCACTCTGGTATACACTATAGAGAATCTTAGTGCCTTATAGCAGGGACTGTAATATATGAAGGATATAAATGAGGAATATTCACTCTGTATACTTAAAGAGAGTCCTGGTCCTTATAGCAGGGACTGTAATAATGAAGGGGTATAAATGAGGATTTTCATCGTGCAATATTAGAGAATCCTAGTCCTTATAGCAGGGACTGTAATAATATGAAGGGTATAATGAGGAATCTTCACTCTGTATTCACTATAGAGAATCTCTCCTTATATCAGGCTGTAATATATGAAGGGTTAAATGAGGAATATTCACTCTGTATTCACTATATAGAATCCTGATCCTTATAGCAGGGCCTGTAATAATATGAAGGGTATAAACGAGGAATATTCACTCCGTATACACGTATAGAGACCTTAGTCCTTATAGCAGGGACTATAATAAATGAAGGGTATAATGAGGAATATTCACTCTGTGTTCACTAAAAAGAGTCTAGTCCTTATAGCAGGGACTGTAATAAAATGAAGGGTATATAATGAGGAATATTCACTCTATGATTCACTGTAGAGAATCCTAGTCCTTATAAAATGGACGTAATAATGAGGGTGTAAATGAGGAATTTTTCACTCTGTATTCACTGTAGAGAATCCTGTCCTTATAGCAGGGACAGTAATAATATGAAAGGTCTAAATGGGGAATATTCACTCTGTAATTTCCTATAGAGAATCCTAGTCCTTATAGCAGGGACAAAATAGGAAGGGTAAAATGAGGAATATTCACTCTGTGTACACTATAGGAATCTTTAGTCCTTATACAGGGACTATAATATATGAAGGTATAAATGAGAATATTCACTCTGTGTACACTACAAAGAGTCCTAGTCCTTATAGCAGGGACTGTAATACTATGAAGGGTATAATGAGGATATATCCTCTATATCACTGATGAGAAAATCCTAGTCCTTATAAAATGGACTGTAATATATGAAGGGTATAAATGAGGAATATTCACTCTGTATTCACTATAGAGTCCTAGTCCTTATATCAGGACTGTAATAATATAAGGGTGTAAACTGAGGAATATTCACTCTGTATTCACTACTGAGATCCTAGTCCTTATAGCAGGCAGTATAAAATATGAAAGTATAAATGGGAATTTCACTCTGTATTTACTATAGAGAATCCTAGCACCTTATAGCATGCCTGTAATAATGTGAAGGTTAACAGGGCGTATCTAGGGTCTAAGAAGATCAGGGCACTCCCGGGCACTCCATGCCAGCCTGCGCAAATTTTTTAGGTCACGCCCCTTTCTCTCCGCCCAATTAGGACACACCCACTAGTACTTAATGAGATGGCCAAAAACCACGACAGACATATAGATAACCACAAACATGACACCAACGCCCGATAGTGATTAAACAACAGAAAGACGTGAAATAGACAGACAGAGATAGAGATTTGGATAGAGAGACACAATTATACACAAAGGCACAGTAAACTGGCAATATCATTATATACTGGTAACAATCTGGTAATTTTAAACTACTGTTGTGTTCAGTTGTAGTCAGTCGCTTGGCCATACCTTGGGCCAGGAGACCTTCTTGTACCTTTCATGGACCTCGCCCCTATCTATCTGTCCTCTCTCTCTCTGTATATCTATCTATCTAACCGCTATCTATCTATCTATCTATCTATCTAATCTGCTATCTATCTATCTAACTCTGCTATCTATCTTCTGTCCCTCTCTCTCTCTGCTATCTATCTATCTAACTCTGCTATCTATGTATCTATCTAACTCTGCTATCTATCTATCTGTCCCTCTCTCTCTCTGCTTCTATCTATCTAACTCTGCATCTATCTATCTAACTCTGCTAACTATCTATCTATCTACTCTGCTATCTATCTATCTATCTAACTCTGCTATCTATCTACCTCTGCTATCTACTCTGCTATCTATCTAACTCTGCTATCTATCTATCTTCTACTCTGCTATCTATCTATCTATCATCTATCATCTATCTAACTCTGCTATCTATCTACTGCTATCTATCTATCTATCTACTTCTAACTCTGCTATCTACTATCTAACTCTGCTATCTACTTCTAACTCTGCTATCTATCTATCTATCTGTCCCTCTCTCTCCTGCTATCTAATCTCTAACTCTGCTATCATCTATCTATCTACTCGCTATCTATCTATCTTCTATCTAACTCTGCTATCTATCACTGTCCCTCTCCTCCCTGCATCTATCTATCTAACCTGCTATCTATCTATCTAACTCTGCTGTCTATCTTCTATCTATCTACTCTGCTTCTATCTATCATCTTACCTCTGCTATCTATCTATCTAACTCTGCTATCTATCTATCTATCTATCTATCTATCTATCTATCTATCTGTCCCCTCCTCTCGCTATCTATCTATCTAACTCTGCTATCCTATCTATCTATCTATCTATCTATCTATCTATCGCTATCTATCTATCTATCTATCTGCCCTTCCTATCTCTCGCTATCTATCTACTACTCTGCTATCTATCTTCTATCTATCCCTCACTCTCTCTGCTATCTCATCTTCTAACTCTGCTATCTACTATCTTATCTAACTCTGCTATCATCTATCTAGCTCTTCTATCTAGCTATCTATCTATCTAACTCTGCTCTCTATCTAACTCTGACTATCTATCTATCTAACTCTATCTATCTATCTAACTGTCTTCCTATCTATCTATCTAACTCTGCTATCTATCTATCTATCTATCTCTCTACTATCTATCTATCTATCTATCTCATCTAACTCGCTATCTATCTATCTATATAACTCTGCTATCTCTCTATCTATCTATCTATCTATCTATCGTATCTATCTCTATCTATCTATCTATCTATCCTATCTACTCGCTATCTATCGTATAATCTGCTATCTCTAATCTAGCTATCGCTATCCTATCTATCTATCTAATCTCTCTATCTATCTCTACTAGCATCTATCTGCTATATCTATCTACTCTATCTAACTATCTACATCTATCTAACTCTAAGCTATCTAGCTGCTATCTATCTAAGCTATCTATCTATCTATCTGATCTACTATCTATCTATCGATCTTCTATCTACTCTGGCTATCGATCTACTCTTATCTTCTTCATCTACTATCAACTCTGCTATCTACTCTATCTATCTACTATCTATCTATCTATCTATCTAACGCTGTGCTAGTCTATCAGTCTATCTTATACTGATCTATCTCTCTAACTCGCATCTAACTCGATGCTAACTCTGCATAACTCTGCTTCATCTATCTATATCAACTCGCTGCTATCTTGCTATAGGAGAAGGCCGGAGCGCAGAGGCCGTCTTTTGTTCTGCGCTCCATCGCGCGCTTGACGTCATCGGTGCCGGCCTTCGCGTGATCGTCATCGCGCCGGCATGCGCGTGACGTCCATCGCGCCGGCATGCGCTGACGTCACCGCGCCGGAGGAGTTCCGCCGGGGAGTCCGGAACTAGGGGCACAATGTCAGTAAACATTTGGGGCACTTTGCAAAACATCCGGGGCACGTGCCCCGAATGTTTTAACGTAGATACGCCACTGGAAGGGTATAAATGAGGAATATTCACTCTGTATACACTATAGAGAATCGTAGTCCTTATAGCAGGGCCTGTAATAATAGAAGGGTATAAATGAGGAATATTCACTCTGACTGACAGAGGATATGGTTCAAATTAAATAATATCTGTAAAGCCCTAGTGAAATTATCCACGGATCTTAAAAGAGCTTAGTCCAGTTTTTACTAGACCACTGTTTCTTATCTTTTCAGATTCACTTTTGTCTGGTGATGTTTCGCTGGATTAAAAGATTGAAAAAAAACAACCATGTAATACCAATATTCAAAAAGGGTAGTCATTCCCACACTGGTAACTATAGACCTGTAAGCCTAACATCAGTGGTAGGGGAGGTGCTGGAAGTTTGTTACAGGATCATATCCTTGACTTTGTTCCAGACTGATCTTATTAGTAGTAGTCAGCATGGATTTATGAAAATAGATTGTGTCAGAACAGATTTACTTGGATTTATGAAGAGTGAGTAAGAATTTAGATTCTGGTATTGCAGTGGATGTAGCATACTGTATATACTCGAATATAAGGCATAATTTACCCTTTAAATGGACATCAGAATTCCATACAGAATGCATACAGTAGTCCCATGTGAATAGCGAACTCCATTACCGTAGCCCCCAATCCTCGGCAAGCTAGATTTTGGAAACTACAACTGCCACCACGCTCTGGTTGCTGGGTGTTTAGTTTCTAAACATCTGCAGTAGCAAGCTTCAACAAAGAAAAAAAAATCAATCCAATAAATGTTATACTGGAGTCAAGATTGGGCCACAATCAGTCCTGTTCTTCAGGCCTTAGACGTTATCAAGCTGATGACATCACTGGGACAAGGGTAATGACACCATTGGAATCTAGCGATAATCCACTTGTCTAAGCTATATTTACACGTGAGAGAAATTTAATTTTGTTCCTGACCCCCACACAGACAGGCTGCGTCGCTTACATACTTCTATATGGACAGGGGAAAATGCGATTGTTCCTCCTGAATGACGGATCAAATAACAATGGTTACAATTGCCAAAATTGTCATGGTCGGCCATTTTGGGTTTACAACTATATAACGTGTGTACAGGCCTTTACATGCTGGGAACATAGTATAAAGTACTTCTTTTTATACAGATCTCTTTACAACCAATATGGAAGTCCCTGAAATTGCTTGTTAAGGTTCGTACACATGCCAAAACTGTAGCGAGAATGACCCCCGACGGTCGAGCGCTACACGACGAATTGTCCGTGTGTATGCATTGGGCGATCTAACCAGGCGGATCAACAAATGACCCCCACCGAGCGCATGCACCGGACGATTCTCGCCCGAAACGTCCATTCGTCGCGTGTATCGCTCACCGGCGGGGTCGTTCCTCGCTCCACAGATTGAGCATTGTACGAGCCTTTACCCTGCAGTTTATTTACCAGCCAGAGTGAATTGAGGTGGCTCACTGCTAAAAACTTGTTTTAGAAGCAGGACAGCCCACAAAGTCACAGGTTCAAATCCCAAGACTTTATTTTTTTGTTTCCAAAAGTAAAAGATAAAGATTCCACATGTAGAAGAGCTGCAGATTTAATGAGTTAGGGGTAAAAGTTCTGCTTTTAGAAGACGAATACATGAGGCAGAAGGTTCAATTCCCAACCTTACTTTTAATTTAATTCCTAGACTTAATTTTATTTTAATGAACTGAATGTTCTGTTTCTTACATCCATAAAGAAATACACTGCAAAGGCTACTTTTCATTTTTGTATGAAAAGCAAAGGAATTTATCATGTTAAGGACCATTCAAATATGTTCACACAAAAACTGCACTGAAATTTCTATTCTGTTGCAGGAGGGAAGGTTGATCTCCGAGCTGTAACATGATTGCGTCAGCTTCTAGGAACGCAAGGCTAACAGCTTAATGTGAATTCTACTGCGTACACTTAGCTGGGTGTGCCCAGCTAAGAAGGATTATGGAGCTGACCCCATTTACCCACAGGTTAATTTTATATTACAAAAGGAGAGGTGAGATACAGCGTGTTGTACCTTGTAAATATGCTCTGGGGCAATGTTGTCTATAGAGTTAAGTTCTCCTATAATCTAATTAAATGTGCAATACCAGTACCAGTCTTCTGACCTAGCAGATTGCACCAGGTTGGCAGTGTTTCTATTTTGATTCTCCAAAACAGAAAGAAAACTTAACCTGAAAACTTAAGAAAGTGACCTACACAATCAGCACTGGGTAATGCCGTATTCACCAAAAATCCCCAAATTCCTTAAAACTTGGAATCTCGCAGGAAACACTGACAGGAAACACCGGGAGGTTTTAAAGGGACACCCTTTAGGTGTGTGTGTTGTCTGCGTGCCTTCATCCAGCACATGTTGTGCTCAGGAGAAGTATCCCCCCTCCTATTTTAATCACTCCACTTTCATCTGACCTGAATTTTCCCCACAAACAACTGTCAAAAAGCCCACAGCATACAGAATTCAAACTGTCAAACTGTCAAAGCTCTGTCACCATTCTCGCTACAGCAAACTGCTCACAGAAGAATAGTTTTGACAGCAAGGCAGTTGATTGACAGCCGAAATTTAAGATGTTTAGATTGGATATCTCAAGAAATAGGGGCAGCGGTCGACAAAATAATGGCACAACTATGGTGGTTGTGAAAAAATTAAAGTTTCCATTAATGATCAATTTAAAACAACTTTTTTTTCAGTGTAGATGCCCTTAATAACGATGATTAGATAAATAAAACGTGAACATGAAATGGAAAACAAAGGCTTTAGACCAGTTCTCAGACACTTTATTTTGGACAGTGATAGCCCACGTACCATTTTACCATTTATCCACAATGTGATACTGGGAAAAATGGAAAATCTCTTTGTGCCCTGCCTCCTAACATTTGGAATGTAAATGAGGGACAGATGAGGAAGGAGATGTGTGCATGGTAGCATGCAATCGTAGAAAATCTGACCATGCCTACAACATTTTTTTAATCTGGCACAGTATCTAATTAATCACATTTGGAATCGCCAGAATCTTCTAAAATCCCTTTAAATCTACCACACTCTCTCACAGATTGCAGTCCATCTTCATACCCTTTAATATTACACAGTCGTGGCCCATTTTTTTAACGGAATGTATTGAACGGTCTGTTAAAAAAAGGCAGTGCTCATGCATTTCTCTCCGGAAATTGATGGGTTTTAATTCAAAATACAGCGAAAACAGAACGCTAAAAAAGGACCAAAACGGACAAAGAAATGGAATGCCCATTGTGGTCGTCTTGTTCCATTTCTAGTGTGAACGTAGCCTAAGGGAGGGGGCCAGTGTTTGGGTGGAATAGCAATCACAACTTTCTGTAAGTTATTTTGGGTGATCCAGTGAACCCCAACGTTGTTTCACATTTGTTGCATGTGTTTTTGATATTTTCAAAGAGAAAATGCATGCGATTGCTCAAAAATGCTTGAACGCAAAACGGAAACAGACGTGCAATCGTATGAGCTTTGGAAATCGCAGGAATATTCGCGTTTCGGAGCCAGCCCACAAAACTTGCAGGGGGGCCCGGGCGCTACAGGTTTGCTTCTGTTGATATATCATTTTAAATCACCTTTCTGTTCTAAAAATAAAATAAATGGGTTTATACCAAAGCTCTAGATTTAGACAATGAAACTAAATAAATCTCATAATAAAGCAGGTTTTTGCTGTGTCTGGGGCAAGTTTAACGTGAAAACAAATGAATACAGGAATATGGAGATACCTCTGTGCAGTTTACTAACACACCAGCAAATACCTGGTCTTCTGAACAAGATGATATTGGAATGTAATGTCAGACGCAGGGCACAAGGTAGAGCCATAGTGGCTCCTCAGTACCCCAATAAACGCACTTCCCGTCGTCATTTCAAGAGTAAATGGTATTATGGACACCAGATGGCGCTGAAGCGTTAAAAAATAATAATTTATAGGCCAAATAAACCCTGTGAATTTAGCCATTCATACTTAGCAGACAGAGATTTAATATAAAACCATTATAATTTGGTCTCCTATTGAGAGTTTGCAGCTCACCAGCTATTAATAAGGTGGATAGACAGAAGCACAGCTCTTTTTCTGTTCAAACACTGCATTTCAATCTTTTTGAGGGAAGGACATTACATCACCTTGATTTTCTTTCAGCCATTCTGTAATAGACGCTCTGGTGTTTGGGATCATTGTCCCTCTACATGGACGGTTTTAGGCCAAGCTTCAGCTACCAGTGACCGGTCGACTCAATAACTGCAAGGTGTCCATGTAAGGTTTCCAACTTTCCCTTTAAGACATGAACACGTATGAATCTACAGCCAAACGTGGTTATGCACCCTGCATTGATTTCAGTGTAGCTACCCGGTAGGTCATTTTATGTAATTGGCAATTAGCACTGTAGCATGTAGATTTTCCATACATGTTCAGATCTTACGGGAAATGTACACAACCCTAAGTGTCCATTTCCTGTGTGTCTGGCAAAACAAACTCAATCTTTATCCCTTTAAATTTTAGCAACCAAAGAAGACATGGCTTTAAATTGAAGATAGATAAATAGATAGATATGTAGATAGATAGATAGATAGATAGATATGGAGATGATAGATAGATAGATAGATAGATAGATAGATAGATAGATAGATAGATAGATAGATATGGAGATGATAGATAGACAGATATGGGGATGATAGATATGGAGATGATAGATTGATAGATGATAGATAGATATGGAGATAGATAGATAGATAGAGTATTGATTGGGAAGGTGCCCATACCACACATGGAATCTGCATAAATGCACCCACCTTTAACCTAATGTTAGCAGCCAGTGGCAGCGCCATTGCCCTTCCCTTTACCCAAGATGCCTCAATAAAACAGTTTACAGCTGCAGAGTGGATTTTGGGTGATTAACCCCTAGACTGCAGTACTGTATCTATCTGTGCTGGCCGGGATATTCCCAATATCGTACGGCCAATGATTGTACAATCATTTTTTCCATTGGCTAGTTTAAAAAAAAATTGACGCCCATTCCAATTAGATTGTGCCATTTATGGCCACTATAAAACCATTATATTGACATTTCCCAGAACTGCAAATGGGAGGGAGAGGGAGGGGAGGGCTGCTCTGAGCAAGCCAAAAACTTCTGAGAGGACATCTCAGAGGTGGAAACAATTTTTCTGATGGCTAGGCTCCTGGTGGTCAGTTTTCTGGACTTTGGAGGGGCATTACAGGAGAACCATTTGGAGCTGGGATGTAAGGTAAGGATTTAACTACACTACACAGTGGGGCCAGTAGTGGGTTAAATTATAGTTTTGAGGGTGGACATGCCCTTAAAAGTTCGGTCATCCTTGTCATCTGGGCAAGATTTGGAGTCAGATGTAAAGTTGATGGAGAACCAAGTGTAAGACACAATGTAAAATGTATTGTTCCCAAACTCCTTCATTTCTTATATGTCAGTTAAACTAAATATCATTTTTCTATCTTTCAGTCCTCGTTCCCTATTAATGGAAGAGTTTAACCTTCTCTTATTTCTATAGTTAAATATTTAAAGGGCATGCCCACCCCTTTTTCCATTTTTTGATATATAGTGGGGATAGTTCCCCCAGCCCCAACCGCTAGAATAGGATTTCCAGAGACTCCCCCGATCTTTACTTACCTTCCCTCCACCGTACTGCCCGGCCCTCTGCTTGCATGAAACTGCAAGCAGGGGGCCGGATTGGCAGCCACGTCCCTGATTGGCTGAGAGGCAGCCAATCACAGACGCGGCTACTGGCTTCACAGAATGCCGGGGGAGAGAGGGAAGGTAAGTAGAGATCGGGGGACTTTCTGAAAAATGTATTATAGCAGTTGGGGCTTAGGGAACTAGCCCTACTATATGGCAAAGGGTTTTTACACTAGGGGGAGGGAGAGCAAAATGGGAGGGAGGGGAGGGCTGCTCTGAGCAAGCCAAAAACCTCTGAGAGGAATTTTTCTGGTGGCTAGGCTCCTGGTGGTCAGTTTTCTGGACTTTGGAGGGGCATTACAGGAGAACCATTTGGAGCTGGGATGTAAGGTAAGGATTTTACTACCCTATCCAGACAACATGTCTACGGCTGCTATAGACTTAATGAGCCAAGTAAGGACCATTTAGCAGATCCCACTCCCAGCACTATAGTAGATGGTTGGAAGTTTAAAGAACTTAACAAGAACTTAAAATTTAATATTTTTTACATTTTAGCTTTTGATTAAAAAAGCCTGGCGATCGGAAAGGCATTTAGCCCACAAGCTTCCCAGCCAATAAGACCTTTCTAGGCACTCCAGGAGCCAGATTTCTAGCCATTCAACCAGCTTGCTTTCCAGCCTGACTAGATGTCTAATTAGATGGCCACCGCAGAGCTCTCAATGTCCTCATCTCCGTAGGACAAGGATAGCCGGAAAGGACCAGAGCAACGAAGGAAACCTAGTGTGTGTTTAATTGTACTTTAATTATTGTTTTAAATTAATGTTTTGTATTAATTTTCAATGTATGTCATTTAATATTGTAATCAATAAAAACAAATAAAACAAAACCCTTTGCTTTGATGTTATTGGCTTAGTAGCATTAGGCTATGATTTCGAACTTTATCTGAGTATTAGATTATCCGGCTGTTTTAACAAGGATTTTTGCAGGACTTAAAAGTAACATTTTTGGTCTTTGATTTCTGTAATGTTTGTAAGGTAAGTAAATAATCAGTAAACGTCGTTAATGCATTTGGGGCATAACAAATTAGTCAAGGGTAGCTTCATACTATAATACTGAGATGGTTATAGAGGATGCCGAAAAGGCTAATATGCTAAACCATTTTTTATAGCAGGGACTGTAATAATATTAAGGGTATAAATGAGGAATATTCACTCTGTATACACTATAGAGAATCTTAGTCCTTATAGCAGGGACTGTAATAATATGAAGGATATAAATGAGGAATATTCACTCTGTATACATTAAAGAGAGTCCTGGTCCTTATAGCAGGGACTGTAATAAAATATGAAGGGTATAAATGAGGGATTTTCACTCGTGCATATTATAGAGAATCCTAGTCCTTATAGCAGGGACTGTAATAATATGAAGGGTATAAATGAGGAATATTCACTCTGTATTCACTATAGAGAATCCTAGTCCTCTTTAATAACTAGTTTAACTAAGACAATATTAACCCTTTCTTACAATCCCCCCTTAAAGTCAAATATGACTTATAATTGACTTTATGCTGACCTAGTGATGTATAAGCATGATATGATTTTTAAGGTACACAACCCTTCCAACAGTGACTCAACATTGTTCAGTACAAAATGTTCAATACATTTCAAAATCAAATTAGTCAATATTGCATGAAGTGAATAAAGCCTCATAAGGAAAAGTAATACAATTTTATAGTGATAGTAGAATAGACAAAATATATTAAGGATAGAATGAAAGCAAATAATAAAGAGACTACTAGGATTATACAAATTGGGATGAATAACATATCCAATATATATCTCTCATAGTATAAAATAATTCCCCCCTTTGTTAGTTATTATAATTCATTGATTGTATCAAAACTATGGACATAGATGTAAACCTTGCTTGTAAATTAAGCGAATTACCAAAATGCATTATTAATTGTTCACTACAATTATACATTGTATAAAAATAAGGTGGGGTTTAGCAATAGAAATGCTAAATATCTGTGTAGATTGATATTTTCCAGCTATACACCACTCTGGACTAAACAAATAACCATTTGTATGGTGTGAGCTAAATACATT
Organism: Hymenochirus boettgeri; assembly: GCA_019447015.1. Lineage (NCBI taxonomy): Eukaryota > Metazoa > Chordata > Amphibia > Anura > Pipidae > Hymenochirus > Hymenochirus boettgeri. The sequence goes on along the minus strand of JAACNH010001405.1, from coordinate 40,545 downwards.
CCTTATTGTTAACCAATACGTATGTAAACATTTATACATTGGTTTTACTATACTTTGGAATGCGTATTGTATTAAATATTGCAACTGTTTACTTCTACACAAAATGAATCACGCATAAAGCAGTCTTATATTAAACATATAAAAAGTAATGTAAGGTAACTATTTAAATAATAGTTGCAAATTTGGATCAAAGACTCTTTACCTTACCACATAAATATAACACTTGCATTGATGGTCTTCAACCAATAATGTCTCTGGGTAGCTTTACTACAACTGCAATGATGTATTTCAGGGTCAGTTAAGGGTTACTATAATAAAGATCTTTACTTGTAAAAATACTAGCCCATTTTTAGCTTTTTAAAGAAGACATTAATAAATACTTTTAATCTACAAAGTATTAAAGCTTCAAACACAAGATAGTTACCTAATACGACATTACTATACTTTTACCTTCTTATTATGTTCTGTCCAGAGAAGGGATTATCTTTTAAAGCAACCTGGGCAGCTGCCTAGGGCACAGTAAACATCAGGGACCCTATTTCAGTACTACAAGAACAAGGGGCCCCAAAACTGTCAGCCCTGTCCAGGGTCTAATTTGATCTTAATCCATCTCTGGTTATGTCTATATGACCGATAGATAAATGTAGGATACTAAATACTATTTTACTTATTACTTATTTCCTTACACTTAACTTAGAACTCAGGATCACAAATAATATGTAACAGTCACTGGAAAAAAGTATAGTTTTACATTAAATGTTATTCTCTAAAACCCGTAAACTATTTAAACCCTTTTTGACATAAACAGTATTGGATCAAGAGGCCATGATATCCTATAGCAGGCCCTCCCTTACCATTGTTAGTTAACCCTACTTGTAGCTTGGCTTACTAGATTACATGTTAGCAATTCTTATTATATTTTGTAGACAATTTACATATTATTCTGACATTCAAAGACAGGTAGCCAAACATTTGTACTGACATCAATAGAACCCATTTCTTTTCCTGGTCTCATTTGGCTCCCGAAAGTTGTCTATACTTGCCTAGCATACACACATTTCATCAATTTGACACTGTATCACACATGGTCACAATCAGCATCTATTTATACATCAATTCATGTTCCATTTCCTTTAAAATGTTTATATTTGCAGTTCAGTTAAAGCAGAGTCTCTTACACTAAAAATTCAACAGAAAATTATACAGAACCATAGCAGTGCAAAGTTTGTTAGAGCCATAGTGATCCTGTAAATCTTGACTTTTATGGGCAGCACAGTGGCTCAGAGTTTAGCATTGATGCAGCACCGAAGTCCCGGATTTGAATCCTCCCTTAGATACATTTACAAAGAGTTTGTATATTTCTTCTGTGATCATTGTGCGTCTCCTCTGGGTACTCCGGTCTCCAGCCTCCCCATTTATTGTAAGCTCTCTGGGGCAGGGCAGATTTGAATGCACCATTGTAGCCATAAATCACTATGAAAGATGATGGCATTATATAACTCTATAACAATTTTTCTTTGCCCAGATTATTTCCAATAATTTTTACAATATTACCAAATTTGGAAAGAATAGACCTTTAGAGTAGACAGTAATTCTTTTTGGCCTCTCGTAGATCAATTTCAGAATCCATAAAAAAAAATGGCGGACCTGAAAAACAAGTGCAGAATCAGTCCTTATCAGAGACAATCTGATGTATCAGTTTATACAGTACTTCCCTAAATGTCTTTCTAGTTATAATACTCAGGTCATCCAGTTTATGTCCTTATTTTAAATGGATTTCTTATCGCCTTACTTAGAGGAGAACTAAACTAAATTTTTACACTTTAGAATTCAAAAATATCCCCTCCAAAAACATCAATAGAGTGTAAATCCCACTACAGTAAATGGCATTAAAGTAAATGCAACTCCTTCAATAACTAGGGGAAATATCTGTGTACAGTGACTGTCCACACTCCTGATCCCAGTCACATGTTCCCTTGCCTAATGGTTCCTGTTAAAGGATTGGCTAGAGACTACTAGTGGGTTTGACCAAATTACCCAAATTCCTGCAGTATGTTGAAACTTAGCATGTGTAGTGAACATAATGGTCAGTGACCACACTATGCAATAATGGAATGCTGGGAAATAAAACACAAACCTCATGTTAGAAAGGTAAATTTCTCAACAAACATATCAAAATGAGAGGTGAGACAAATGTTTTTGTTTCTATATCGAGGTGTTCTCCCTTCTAGTCACTTGCTTCAAATTAAATGTGTTTCTTTTTTAATCCCATATACTAAAATAACTCTATCAAGGGGACATTTGTAAAGGGCTGGACTGGCCATGCTCAGTAAAAGAAAACTACAGCTATTACCTACATTACAGCTACAGATCCTGTGTTTACTTTAACAATGAGAAATACAAAACACAAAGACAAAACAACAAATATCACAATCACGAGATAATACTCAACTTGTGTCCTATCAGCATCCACACTTGTGTCTAATACATCACTTTCCTAAAAGAAATCACATTTCCATTAATTTTAAGAAAAATAGATGGTTAGTTATTCATTCTTCACTCTAGTGAGAATCCATGGAAAGCTAAATCAGGAAACAAAAGTTACTATAAACCAAAGGAAAAAAGGTTTATTAATGGGACACAAACATAGAAAAATAAACTTCGACAAAAAATTATACAAATCAAACAATAAAACAACAAAGTATAAAACCGTAATTGTTTGCAAACAATTAATTATATCTTATGAAGATATGAGCTCATTAATAAATATCACGTGATTTCTCCTCTATGTACAACATAGTAATGTTTTAAAACTGTGATCACATAACCCGGGTACCTTATACGCATAGTAAAATAACTGTTTCCTTTCATTGGCCTTTAGTATCAATGTTTTCACAGAAAACAGACATGGTGTTTACCTGCAAACAAGAACAAATACAGTTAAACACAACAGAATGACATATTCTAAACTATCCTACCTCTCAGAAACTTACATGGTCTTAACACTGGGAATTTTCTCCTCTTGGGGTGGGGTAGAAAATCAAGAACAAAAGACACATTTAAGTAACACCCCCTAGAGCTTTCAACACTTCACATAAAAGACCATATAATTTACCATTATGTAATACACCAGCCTTATGTGCACTGAACTTTTCTTCAGTCTCATTGGATAGATTTTCTGAGTACAGTGGCTTTACACACACTTTCTTACTCCTCATCATCATCCTTTCCTTGCAATCTCTCTTCATGTGGCCAGCTTCATTACAGTAGAAGCAAATCAATTTCCTTTTAGAACATTTCCTATTAGTAGTTACATCATCAAGTAGCTGTGCCCTTTGGATTTTTGTGTATAATTCTTGACGGAAAGATTCAACCACTTTTATTACTCCCTCAATTGTCTCCTCATTTTCTGCATGTTTTCGAGACGATGACTCTAAATATTTAAATTTCTTAATCAGAGCTGATTTCATCTTAGGATGTACTTCAGCATCTTTTACATCCATGACCAATCTATAAACCTGCTCAAATTTATTTGCAAAAACCCAAGGGTCATCATTTGCTGTAACCTGCAAAATTTCTAAAGAATCTGTGTCAATCTCTTTACAACCAGTTACTATTCTGTATAAAGCCAATAAACGATCTCTGGCATTGAACCAGCACTCCTCCTCATGCCAGAATTCCTCACCTCCTACTGGACCTTTAATTCCCTCAGGCAACCTTTGTGACACGTTTGGAGGAAGCCACAATTTCATCATAAGACAAGATTCTTTTTTACCAAGATTATACTGATAAACTAATGTTTCAAATATGGACATATTAGCAAATACATCCTTATTGGGGTCATATGAGGGAAAATGGTTCCTGATTTTTAACAAATATTTTGTCAATTTCTCTTTGTCCTCAGAAGATGTTAAAGCGGCAATTTTTAAAGGCATTTGAGGGGTTAAACTGCTTTTACTCAATGCATTATTTTGTCTCTGTGACTGTAATGGGACCCCACATCTGGGACTCATTATTTCCCCTTGCACAGAAGTCTGACAATCACTTTTAGAATCAGTTAAAGTTGTTAAATTCACTTGATTATTTTCACTTTCTTTAAGTGTTTCATGGTGAACTAAATTAGTTAAAGAATTGTGCAGTTCACAAGATTCTTCTGGGTTTTTTATGTACTTTACACTGCTTTCACATGTTGAACAAACTACTTTTTGTGCATTGTTAATAGGAATGCATGCAAATGCCTTTTCTGCCTGTTTTTTCATCAAAAACAACATCTTTAATACATTAGCTAACTTCTTCTTTTCTTTGCTAAAAAAACATTTTTTATCCACAACAACATTTGCTTCAATACACTGAGTGTATAGATCCTTAAAAATATTTAACAATGAATCCTCCTGATTCACATGAAAAGAACATGTAGCTGCTTTAATATATGTGTGAATTAATTCCATCCTAGTAAGCAGTAAAACATATACAGTACTTAGGATTCTGTCTGAGGAACACAGATAATTCTTACGTCTTACCCTGCGTGCTCAAGCCACACCAGCTATTCCAGCCCGCCCTTGCGTAAGAATCAACTCTGCTAGAAATGTCCTCAAATAACTTTTCCAGCCATAATATACAATAGAATTGTTTAGATTAACTTCTCTAGATTCATGAATTCTTGCCCTGTAACACAGCTTTACAAATTCTGTCCAGATCTTCTCTCTCCCCTCTTCTGTGAGACAGGCAAGAAATTCGATCTGGTTGGCAAGCCAAATGTAATAAGTCACTTCTTTGTTTGTCTACTTTAACCTTTCAGTTCGACAGAATAAATTGACTAAGTGCTTCTTTTAGTTACTAAACAATTTATTAACATTTTATTAAGGCTGATATTCACAACATATAAACAGAATAACACATCTGATCTAAACAGGATAACACATCTGACTAAACAGGATAACACATCTGACTTATATTGGTTAATGTTAACTTACAAATTATCTTTAGATGTTCTTTTCAGGCATCCTCTGTTCCTTCTCCACAGTAGAAATTGGTGTTTTTCCTATTATATCACACTATACTTTTACATCATACTACGTGAGCATTAAAGCACGCCCATGAGCTATTCCTACTGCCAACTCATAAGTCCTAAACCAGTTTTGACCAGAAAACTTCATCACAAGTTATCCACCCCTTCTGCTGGTTTCTTTTCAACCAAGCTTTCATCTCCTTATAAGCACATATCTTTGTATAAGCAATGTACGCATGTCCCATTAATGCAGCCTCAGATTACACCATCTGGTTTGCATCTGTTCTTTGTAAAGGCTTGGGGCCCATGCATGTAGGGGTGGTATCAGATTTCTTATCTGGTCATTTTGGCTGGACCCAGGAGAGCAAAACTAAGTAATTCTTTAATAACTAGTTTAACTAAGACAATATTAACCCTTTCTTACAAGAGGAATATTCACTCTGTATTCACTATAGAGAATCCTAGTCCTTATAGCAGGGCCTGTAATAATATGAAGGGTATAAACGAGGAATATTCACTCTGTATACACTATAGAGAATCTTAGTCCTTATAGCAGGGACTATAATAATATGAAGGGTATAAATGAGGAATATTCACTCTGTGTACACTAAAAAGAGTCCTAGTCCTTATAGCAGGGACTGTAATAATATGAAGGGTATAAATGAGGAATATTCACTCTATATTCACTGTAGAGAATCCTAGTCCTTATAAAATGGACTGTAATAATATGAAGGGTGTAAATGAGGAATATTCACTCTGTATTCACTGTAGAGAATCCTAGTCCTTATAGCAGGGACAGTAATAGTATGAAAGGTATAAATGGGGAATATTCACTCTGTATTTACTATAGAGAATCCTAGTCCTTATAGCAGGGACTGTAATAATGTGAAGGGTATAAATGAGGAATATTCACTCTGTATACACTATAGAGAATCGTAGTCCTTATAGCAGGGCCTGTAATAATATGAAGGGTATAAATGAGGAATATTCACTCTGACTGACAGAGGATATGGTACAGAAATTAAATTAATATCTGTAAAGCCCTAGTGAAATTATCCACGGATCTTAAAAGAGCTTAGTCCAATTTTATCTAGACCACTGTTTCTTATCTTTTCAGATTCACTTTTGTCTGGTGATGTTTCGCTGGATTGAAAAGATTGAAAAACAGCCAATGTAATACCAATATTCAAAAAGGGTAGTCATTCCCACACTGGTAACTATAGACCTGTAAGCCTAACATCAGTGGTAGGGAACGTGCTGGAATGTTTGTTACAGGATCATATCCTTGACTTTGTTTCCAGAACTGATCTTATTAGTAGTAGTCAGCATGGATTTATGAGAAATAGATTGTGTCAGACAGATTTACTTGGATTTTATGAAGAAGTGAGTAAGAATTTAGATTCTGGTATTGCAGTGGATGTAGCATACTGTATATACTCGAATATAAGGCATAATTTACCCTTTAAATGGACATCAGAATTTCCATACAGTAATGCCATACAGTAGTCCCATGTGATAATAGCGAACTCCAGTACCGGTAGCCCCCAATTCCTCGGCAAGCTAGATGTTTTGGAAACTACAACTGCCACCACGCTCTGGTTGCTGGGAGTTGTAGTTTCTAAACATCTGCAGTAGCAAGCTTCAACAAAGAATAAAAAAATCAATCCAATAAATGTTATACTGGAGTCAAGATTGGGCCACAATCAGTCCATGTTCTTCAGGCCTTAGACTTTATCAAGCTGATGACATCACTGGGACTAAGGGGTAATGACACCATTGGAATCTAGCGATAATCCACTTGTCTAAGCTATATTTACACGTGAGAGAAATTTAATTTGTTCCTGACCCCCACACAGACAGGCTGCGTGTCGCTTACATACTTCTATATGGACAGGGGAAAATGCGATTGTTCCTCCGGAATGACGGATCAAATAACAATGGTTACAATTGCCAAAATTGTCATGGTCGGCCATTTTGGTTTACAACTATATAACGTGTGTACAGGCCTTTACATGCTGGGAACAAAGTATAAAGTACTTCTTTTTATACAGATCTCTTTACACCAATATGGAAGTCCCTGAAATCTGCTTGTTAAGGTTCGTACACATGCTCAAACTGTGAGCGAGGAATGACCCCCGACGGTCGAGCGCTACACGCGACGAATTGTCCGTGTGTATGCATTCGGCGATCTACCAGGCGGATCAACAAATGACCCCCCACCGAGCGCATGCACACGGACGATTCTCGCCCGAAACGTCCATTCGTCGCGTGTATCGCTCAGCCGGCGGGGTCGTTCCTCGCTCACAGATTGAGCATGTGTACGAGCCTTTACCCTGCAGTTTATTTACCAGCCAGCGTGAATTGAGGTGGCTCACCTGCTAAAATACTTGTTTTAGAAGCAGACAGCCCACAAAGTCACAGGTTCAAATCCCAAGACTTTTATTTTTTGTTTCCAAAAGTAAAAGATAAAGATTCCACATGTAGAAGAGCTGCAGATTTAATGAGTTAGGGGTAAAAGTTCTGCTTTTAGCAAGACAGAATACATGAGGCAGAAGGTTCAATTCCCAAGACTTACTTTTAATTTAATTCCCTAGACTTAATTTTATTTTAACTGAAATGTTTCTGTTTCTTACATCCATAAAGAAATACACTGCAAAGGCTACTTTTCATTTTTGTATGAAAAGCAAAGGAATTTATCATTGTTAAGGACCATTCAAATATGTTCACACAAAAACTGCACTAAAATTTCTATTCTGTTGCAGAGGGAAGGTTGATCTCCGAGCTGTAACATGATTGGCGGTCAGCTTCTAGGAAGCAAGGCTAACAGCTTAATGTGAATTCTACTGCGTACACTTAGCTGGGTGTGCCCAGCTAAGAAGGATTATAGGAGCTGACCCCATTTACCCACAGGTTAATTTTATATTACAAAAGGAGAGGTGAGATACAGCTTATTGTACCTTTGTAAATATGCTCTGGGGCAATGTTGTCTATAGAGTTAAGTTCTCCTATAATCTAATTAAATGTGCAATACCAGTACCAGTCTTCTGACCTAGCAGATTGCACCAGGTTTGCAGTGTTTCTATTTGATTCTCCAAAACAGAAAAGAAAACTTAACCTGAAAACTTAAGAAAGTGACCTACACAATCAGCACTGGGTAATGCCGTATTCACCAAAAATCCACCAAATTCCTTAAACTTGGAATCTGCAGGAAACACTGACAGGAAACACCGGGAGGTTTAAAGGGACACTTTAGGTGTGTGTGTTGCTGCGTGCCTTCAATCCAGCACATGTTGTGCTCAGGAGAAGTATCCCCCCTCCCTATTTTAATCACTCCCACTTTCATCTGACCTGACTTTTTCCCCACAAACAACTGTCAAAAAAGCACACAGCATACAGAATTCAAACTGTCAAACTGTCAAAACTCTGTCACCATTCTCGCTACAGCAAAACTGCTCACAGAAGAATAGTTTATGACAGCAAGGCAGTTGATTGACAGCCGAAATTTAAGATGTTTTAGATTGGATATCTCAAGAAATAGGGGGCAGGTCGACAAAATAATGGCACAATGGTGGTTGTGAAGAAAATTAAAGTTTCCATTAATGATCAATTTAAAACAACTTTTTTTCAGTGTAGATGCCCTTTAATAATGATGATTAGATGTAAATAAACAGTGAACATGAAATGGAAAACAAAAGGCTTTAGACCAGTTCTCAGACACTTTATTTTGGACAGTGATAGCCCACTTACCATTTTACCATTTTATCCACAATGTGATACTGGGAAAAATGGAAAATCTCTTTGTGCCCTGCCTCCTAACATTTGGAAATGTAAATGAGGGACAGATGAGGAAGGGAGATGTGTGCATGTGTGTAGAAAATCTGACCATGCCTACAACATTATTTTTAATCTGGCACAGTATCCTAGATATCACTTTGAATCTGCCAGAATCTTCTAAAATCCCTTTAAATCTACCACACTCTCTCACAGATTGCAGTCCATCTTCATACCCTTTAATATTACACAGTCGTGGCCCATTTTTTTTAACGGAATGTATTGAACCGGTCTGTTAAAAAAAGCAGTGCTGCATGCATTTCTCTCCGGAAATTGATGGGTTTTAATTCAAAATACAGCGAAAACAGAACGCTAAAAAAGGACCAAAACGGACAAAGAAAATGGAATGCCCATTGTGGTCGGTCTTGTTCCATTTCTAGTGTGAACGTAGCCTAAGGGAGGGGGCAGTGTTTGGGTGGAATAGCAATCACAACTTTCTGTAAGTATTTTGGGTGATCCAGTGAACCCCAAACGTTGTTTCACATTTGTGCATGTGTTTTTGATATTTTCAAAGAGAAAATGCATGCGATTGCTCAAAAAATGCTTGAACGCAAAACGGAAACAGACGTGCAATCGTATGAGCTTTGGAAATCGCAGGAATATTCGCGTTTCGGAGCCAGCCACAAAACTTGCAGGGGGGCCCAGGGCGCTACAGGTTTGCTTCTGTTGATATATCATTTTAATCAACACTTTCTGTTCTAAAAATAAATAAATAAATGGGTTTTATACCAAAGCTCTAGATTTAGACAATGAAACCTAAATAAATCTTCATAATAAAGCAGGTTTTGCTGTGTCTGGGCAGTATTAACGTGAAAACAAATGAATACAGGAATATGGAGATACTCTGCAGTTTACTAACACCAGCAAATACCTGGTCTTCTGACAAGATGATATTGGAATGTAATGTCAGACGCAGGGGGCACAAGGTAAGGAGCCATAGTGGCTCTCAGTAAACCCCAATAAACGCACTTCCGGTCATTTCAAGAGTAAATGGTATTATTGGACACCAGATGGCGCTGAAGCGTAAAAAATAATAATTTATAGGCCAAATAAACCCTGTGAATTTAGCCATTCATACTTAGCAGACAGAGATTTAATATATTAACCATTAGATTATGGTCTCCTATTGAGAGTTTGCAGCTCACCAGCTATTTAATAAGGTGGATAGACAGAAGCACAGCTCTTTTCTGTTCAAACACTGCATTTCAATCTTTTTGAGGGAAGGACATTACATCACCTTGATTTTCTTTCAGCCATTCTGTAATAGACGTCCTGGTGTTTGGGATCATTGTCCCTCTACATGGACCGGTTTTAGCCAAGCTTCAGCTACCAGTGACATGGTCGACTCAATAACTGCAAGGTGTCCAGTAAGGTTTCCAACTTTCCCTTTAAGACATGAACACGTATGAAATCTACATGCCAAACAGCTGGTTATGCACCCTGCATTGATTTCAGTGTAGCTACACGGTAGGTATTTTATGTAATGGCAATTAGCACTGTAGCATGTAGATTCCATACATGTTCAGATCTTAAAGGGAAATGTACCAACCCTAGTGTCCAGTTCTTGTGTCTGGCAAACAAACTCAAATCTTTATTCCCTTTAATTTGTAGCAACCAAAGGAAAGACAAGGGACTTTAAATTGAAAATCCCTTTTTTTTTTTTGCTGTTCTTTTTTTTACCACCATTCCCCTTTGTTAAAAGAAACGTGTTATATTTTACTGTAAGCTTAAAGGGCAACTGTGGTCTCCAAACAAGTTAGGGTTAAATGAAAGCCTACAGTATTTTCTTTATAATGAGCCGACAATCACATCTCTGGCTTCACCCTATGAGAAATGATATTGAGGTGAATGTTTAAACTTCCTGCTTCCATTAGGTTGAGTGACATCACCTGACCTCTGCTAGCCCCTCTGCCCCGGGGGAGAAGCATGCTCAGTAAAGATTTAATGCTGGGATAATCAGGAAGTACCTGGGGGGAAAATTGACAGTTGAGAAGGGGAGCCTATTAATGCAGACTGGCTGGTCACATGACTACAAGCTGGTCACATGGCTAAAAACAGGAAGTGTTCAAGTAATATTGCTAAACCTTTCCAGTAATAACTTCTCACGAATTTTATCTAGAGATGTGATTTAGGTTTTATTTTGAAGGTAAGATGGAAGGCTTTTTATTTAATCCTTACTAGTTTGGAAGAATTGGAGACCACAGTCACCCTTTAATATTACAGTGTCATACTTACGGGACTTATTCACCCAAATAAACATGAATGCTCCTGTGATAAGTTTTCTCTAAAAAACCCTCTATGTGCTATATGCCCCCTTTAAAAATACCTCAGAAGAAGTGGCGTATCTCTGTTAAAACATTCAGGGCACGTGCCCCGGATATTTGGCAAAGTGCCCCGAATGTTTTAATGGACTTCACTTTCAAGAAGTGTCCTGAACTTCCAGAACTTCACTTTCTTAAGTTTTCAGGTTAAGTTTTCTTTTCTGTTTGGGAGAATCAAATAGAAACACTGTAAACCTGGTGCAATCTGCTAGGTCAGAAGACTGGTACTGGTATTACACATTTAATTAGGTTATAGGAGAACTAAACTCTATAGACAACATTGCCCCAGAGCATATTTACAAAGGTACAATAAGAAGAAGGAATTATTTAATTGGGTTTCCTCGCTGATTTTCAACATATGGCATTTACTGGGCCAATATTTTGGCAGAATCAGAAGGGCATCATAAAAGATTTAGCAGATGACTAATCATTTATGGCAAATTTAGGTTTTAAACCTTCAGTAATTTTAAATAACCAGCCTTGCTGATCTGGTAAAGTAGGAAAAGAAAATTGGTAACATTTTATTAGGGAGCAAGGATTGGTCCGGGACTGCGCACAAGGCCTTAAAGGGCAAAATAAAAAAGGATACTCTTATCCAGGAACCTCTCCCCTTTCCCCAAACCTAGGTTTCAGCCATCACTCTTACAAAGCCTGACCCCTAACCAGCAGGCAGAATAGCAGCAGAAGAGGTGGCATTGGTAGAGGTAGTGAACTATTGGCCGTGACATCACACAGCCGTGACTGATGTCCACTACCTAGGATATGGTATAACACCCTGAAACAAAGGATGACAGAAGTAAACCTCATTTATAAAATGTAATGTAAAGTGACATATTAGAAAATAACTCCAAATATTATTAAAACAAGAAACAAATAAGGAAAACCAAGCCCAGGCTGCATACTATAGATACAGTACATATGAAAAAATGTCTATTCATGACATGGTTAAGTGATCAGACTGGTTTTACCAGATGAGGGTGGGTATGCATGTTTTTTAAAACTGTCAGTTCACACTGATTGGGTTGGTCGAAATTTAAACTCCATTGATTAGGACACAGATGAGTAGAAACCAAGAGCTGTCATTGTTTTTGCAGTAAACAGCACAGTTGTCTTGGCCTGTCCCAGCATTACAAACAGAATCTGCATTTCTTTTTATTGCCATAAATAAAGCCAAGTGCATATATTTATATATTTTCTATATGTATTGTCTGCAAAACTAGCAACAAAAAAAGGGGGGGAGGAGCCATTTATAGTAACAGCTTAACAAGGTATTGGAATGAAGTAGGAAATTCCCATTATATTAATAGGGGTTGTTACAAAACCACAAACCAGAATGACATAATTGTAAAGCTGACCACACACCTTCAATCTGCATACCATCTAATTACAACTATGTAAAACAAGACCCAACTGATATATTATTATATTATTGATATAAAAAAAAAAAAAATTAGGGCAAGGCAACTAGTAGCTCCAGGTGTTTGAAAACTACAACTCCCAGTACTCCTTATGTGCCTGTTGCAAAGTGCTTGTAAGATAGAGGCTCAAGCAGTAGTTTTCACACATCTAGTGAGCTACTACTTACCTGTTCCCAATTTAAATAAATTGGAATATGTTGCCAAGACACAATCTTATATTACACAATTGTGAAAATATTGCATGATGGTTGTAGAAGGTTGTACATTAAGATTGTAAATTAAGTGGTCAGTTAAACTTTATTGCTGCTCTGAAGTCCAGAGAAACCGAAAGGAAGGTACGGTGCCAACAAGCAAAAAATTTGAAGGTAACAAAATAAACATGTTGATTACTGTTATGATCCAGTCGGTGCTATATGTTGCACAACAGATGAGTTAACACTGGTGCGGTTGTGGATTTTTTAGAATTTTAATTTAGACACCTGAAATATACAAATATCATACATATCACCATGTGGGTTGGATCTTTCTTCACACACACAATCTGGTGTTTGCAATAAGCTGTCCCACCAGAAACACTTCCCTGATTTACATGGTCCTACTCAGAGAGCTGGTGCATAATTTGCATATTACTCACATATGTCTATGAGGTCTGATTTTGCTTTTAGGGGGGTGGAGAAATACATTTACATAGCCCACATTCTCCCCCACTAGAATAATGTCGTCCTCGACATATTTAAAGCTTTCCCTTTGGCTACTTGGAAAACTCTAGGACTTCACTATTCAGAGTACACTTGGGTGGTATTATCTTTATAAGTATAGCAACTTTTTGTCCTTGTGACTCAAGTACTCTTAATTTGGTCAAAGGCGTTCTCTAGATTCAGTGCTAGCTATGACATCTAGAGATCACAGCATGAATATACACTTGAGAAAGAATGCATGAACGTTCGAAACATGTTGTGATCCTGTTGAAACAGCATTAAAGAAATTTCACGTTTGAATTGCAAGCTTTAGTCTGCCTGTGTCTCCCTACCATAAATTTGTTCCTTTTGGATTATTTGGTGTGTGAGCGGACACACCATGGGGATCGATACTACTATAAGTTTGAATCCACACCTAACTACCTGTTGATTGCTTGGTGAATCACAGCATGAATACTGGTTACATTTTGTAGAACCACCATACCATAAATTAATAGTTATATAAGCAAACATCCTAGAAATTCACCTTTAGTTACTTTAGTGGTCTTTAAGACTTTTTTTTTTTATATATATTAGGGCTTTTATATATATATTAGGGCTCTACTTGTCAGTAGTACATCATTATACTAATAAGGGAAGGCCTTATTCAATATTAATATTCAACATCTTATAACATAACAAACTGGCATCATAAATATAACAATAAACCGATTACTGTAAATGTAAAGCAGTTCTTTTTTTTTTCGTCACTTCAGTCTTCTGTAAAGAACTCAGTTGGAAGGTACCATTCTGGGTAGCTGACTTGACTGGCATCTATATCAACTTGCTTTACTGTAAAGTCTCTTGGTAATAAACGTGGCTGTCCCATTGTATCATAGGTAAGTATAGTTGGTTTTCGTTTTTGTCGAACATTGTCTGAGCTTCAGGGGTCTCCTCTTCTGAAGACATATCTACTAACTCTGACTCTGTAGGTAATGTATTCTCTAATTGAGGAGAATGTTGCTCTACAGGTATAGTTTCTGGAGTCTCCAACGTTTGTGCTGGATTTGCTGGTTCAAATCTTTCAGCTTCAGGATTTAGTTTAGAGTTCTGTGCTATGAGGGAGTCATTGTTATTTTGTGGATACATGCTATGCCATTGATATGCCTCCTCATCTGAACTATCAGTTTCAGTCTCATGGGTGGATTTTGGCTTTGCTAGTCTCCGTTCTGATGGCTTTGGTTTTTCATGCAATTCAGTGTATGGTTGTTGAACTGGGAGATAATCACATGGTAATAAGAGATTACGGTGTAAAATCCTTGACCTACCACATCCTGACTCAGGTTTTACCTCATACACTGGACTGTCCTTATATTTTCGTTTGTTAACAATGTAAATTTTATTTTCCCAGTAAGATCGTAGTTTTCCAGGTCCACCTTTTTCAATTAAGTTCCTTACAAGAACACGGCTTCCTGGAACAAGTTCTGCACCATAGCATTTCCTATCATAATATTCTTTGCCTCTGCTTGCTGATTTATTTGCTATGGTTGAAGCTATTTTGTAAGCTTCTGCCATTCTTGCTTTCCATGTTGATACATAGTCTGTGTATCAACATCACGTTCTGTACGTGTCAGATACTGGGGTGTCGAACATTATGTCAATTGGTAATCTAGGAGGGCGTCCATAGAATAGGAAGAAAGGGGAGTAGCCTGTTGCTTCATTCTTGGTACAGTTATAAGCGTGTACAACTTTTGACGGGGAATTCTTCCAATCAAGTTTTTCGCAACATTGACGGTAGTATGCGGTTGAAGCGTTCAACTTGTCCATTGCCTTCTGGATGGTACGGTGTAGTGTGTGAGTTTTGAATTCTGCAGTATTTTCCCAATCTATTAAAAAGCTGATTTTCGAATTCTCTGCCCATATCGTGATGTATCTTTGTGGGAAACCCAAATTTGAGTGCGAAATCATTGAAAATTTTGTCTGCAGCAGTTTTTCCTATTAGTGGTGGCATAGGCCTGGGCAAATCTTGTAAAATGATCCATTACAACAAGAATATATTCATAGCCGCCTTTGCACCTTTCGAGATGTAAAAAGTCAAAAGATACAAGCTCAAATGGATAAGTGGTAGCAATGCTAATTAATGGTGCTCTTGTTGGTTTATTGGGACGTTTCTTCATTAGACAGTTGCATTTTCTGGTAACATAATGCTCAATATCTTTTTGCATGTGTGGCCAAAAGAAGCGTTCCCGAACCAAGTTCACAGTGCGTTCAACACCTAGATGTCCCATTTCCTCATGGAGTTCCCTGTATACAGTTCTCCGGTAGATCTCAGGCAACACTAACTGGGAATGGCCTGCACTCTTTCGATACAAAATACCATCCGAAGAAAGGTATAATTTTGGCCATTCTCTGAACAAGTTTGTCACATTCCCTGGCTCTGTTTGTCTCTCTTTCTTTCAGACTTGACATATTTCCTTCTGCCTTGCAGGTGAAGGCCCCGGTTGCTATTGTTGTATAGGGGTTTGGCTTATGAGAATTCACCAACAACTTTTTCATTTCTGCCATCTCTGCCCTCATTTCTCTCACCACATCCTCTAATGCTGGACCCTCTAATATACCTGCACTTTGATTTGGAAAAGTTTTTGGTATCGGTACTGGAGCTTGGTTTCTTGCTGGCATCTCTTTTGTTATTTCTTTTTGTATCTTCTGATTGTCTGTATTTACTTCACTGATCTTTGTCATTTTACTGGAGTAACCCCTTTTTAACTTATGTTCTCTTTCTAATTCAATGCTGGCAGCTTCATTCATCCTCTCAATTAATACCTCGTCAGTCACTGTGGGGTCATCTACAGTAAATAATGTTTCAACTGAAATTTTATATGCTCACTCAGTAATCCTGTTCCCATTGACCTCAGAAACTTTTTTTGAATCAAATCAGTCCCAAACTGTTCCTCTGCTCCGACTTCTCTATAGGCGAACAGGAGTCTGTCTTTTAGTTCTATTGCTCTAAAGAGGAAATTCTGTGGGGATTTTTTACTGTCTTGGGAAATATTTATTAGCCTGTGATACAAGTCAGAGGTGCTTTCTTCTTTATAGTGCCCCTTTAAAATAATTTTAAGCCTTGGTAGTGTTAAGTCATTTTTCATTTCTAACATATCCCTTATATTTAGGCCAGGGCTGATTGCTTTAACAACAGCTTCAATGATTTCCTGCTCTGTGTAGCCTTTTTGCAGCCCGATGTCCATTTGGTGCATTAGGTTGGTGTATGACAGTTTTTCTTTTTGTCCTCTTTCACCTATTTGGCCACTTATTCTAAATTCCTTACGAATTGTCATTTCTTGGGGGGGTCTTAACTGGGGAACACTAACAGTTGTTGTTTCCTCTGGCATTTTCTGTTTAGAATAGACATTGAGTGCTTTCATTTTGTGTTCCAGTAAATTAGTATATTCCTGAATGGCTTTTTGCAATGCTTGGTACTGGCCCTTTAAATCCTCCAACTGAGCCTACTCTGTGTGTAAGCTTCTCTTTTCTGCCTGGGCAATATCCTGTTCCTTTGAATGCAAATCAGTAATAAACTGCTTGAATTTTTCAAAAAACAGGCAGTTTCTTCCTCTTCTGTTTCTGCGATCTCGTCCAGCAGGGTATTTATTACATTCAGAAAGTGTCTGCGAGTTTTTGCCCTGCACATTTGCTCCTCTGGTACTTTGATATACTGACAGGCAGCAGTTAGTTCATTAAAGGTTAAGTTCCTCAGACTCTAACTAATGTCATTTAGCTGGTTCTCTAGATCCATTTTAACTCTGATCTTGTACTGAGATCCACACAGTTCACTGCGATAGCACTGTTATATTCAGGTCTTTATGTCTCAGATTGAGTGATTTCTGTTCCTGAATATTCTCCTAACAGTCACCCAATCCCATCCTCATCGCCATGTTTGTTGCACAACAGATGAGTTAACACTGGTGCGGTTGTGGGTTTTTTAGAATTTTAATTTAGACACCTGCAATATACAAATATCAAACATATCACCATGTGGTTAGGACCTTTCTTCACACAGCAATCTGGTGTTTGCAATAAGCTGTCCCACTAGAAACACTTCCCTGATTTACATGGTCCTACTCTGAGAGCTGGTGCATAAATTGCATATTACTCACATATGTCTATGAGGTCTGATTTTGCTTTTAGGGGGGTGGAGAAATACATTTACATAGCCCACATATACATGGCCCAATTATCAAACAGGAAGGGATTCCAAAATATAACCGTAAAGTGCAACTTCTATGAACCCCCACAGCTATTAGAAGAATACATTGCTAATACCAACTGCAAATGTCACTATAAATAATAACACCAGTAATGTTACTTTTATATGGTCACTTTCCAAACAATAGTTTACTTCATCTGTTGTATTCAGTTAGATCAACTGGACTTAAAGCTTAGTTCTTGAAGACGTTTCGCTAGTCATCCGACTGGCTTTCTCAATTCAGAATGACTTGTACAAGACTCTGTTGAATACAACAGATCTACCATGACCTGGATGAATGAGAACCTCCACAAGCAATAGTTTAGTTCCCAAATCATTTTCACTTGAATATTTAAGCAAATGGGGAAATAGTTTAAAAACCAAGAGATTTCCAGCACAGAGAAAATCCTGTCTGGTGCAGACACAACTTACCTTCTTCCTGTAAATTGCTCTAAGCAGAGATCTTTCAATCAGTGACCTGCAGGGAACAGTGCAGGTATCTACTTATTAGTGCAGGTATCTAACACATTAAGATTCTGCTTGGCAGGTTGTGTGACTCATCCAAGGTGGAGGAGTGGTCTGGGTGTCACAAAAAATGATACCTATTTAACAAATCGTATGTCAACAACAAATATCAGTCAATTTATTGTTTAAATATACTTCATACTGGTTAAAGGAGAACTAAAGCTAATTATAAATAATTATGCACAAATTCCATAATTGCATCTCTTATCTCTAAAATAAACAGCATGTTTAAGGAATCAGCTGTTTAATTTTGCATGTGTCTGGCTTGTCTGGAATAGGTCATAAACCCATATAAAAAGTTATGCATGCTCTGTGAAATTTGTACTACCTCCCTCGTCCCATCCGCCTGGGCTGTCAAGTAAAGGCTGGCTGACCTGTCCATTGGCCTCTTTATAATCAGGACTGAGCAGTCAGAAAACCAATTGTTATTAACTAGGAAGGAGGGAAGTCAGGCAGGAAATAATAGAAGTGTGCTGAATTTTACATTATTTTTTTCTCACTGTTGCTGATTTAGGGGGAGAGCTGTAACTATTTGCTAGTTAGGAATTATACAGTGAGATAAATAGGGCACAATTTCCCTAAATAGTTCAAACCCCAGGCTACCTGATGTGATATCGTGTTTGTTTGTGTGGGCAGTAGTGTAACAAGAAATCACTGGGCCCCCCAGCAAAACTATAATGTCCCCTCGCCCTCTTTTCTACTTCCTCTACAGTGGGGGAGGCGGTATTTGTCATAGTTAAAGAAGTCAGTTTCAATTAAAGGATACGTACACAGGGCCGGCCCTAGCATTAATAGCACCCTGTGCAAGATAAGTTACTGACGCCTAGCGCCCCTTCCAAAACACCCCCTGGGCACACTGCTTAAGGCTGCTTGCCTTGACCTGCTTCAAATGAAGTCCGCCACCTACACTTACTGTCTTAACTGTATTTGCAATGTGTGCTTGTATATATCGTGCATACATTATTACATAAAATGTAACACACAACAGTACAGCATACAAAAAACTTATGTAAAGCTTACATGTGTTGGGGATTTGTCTGTGGGGTGGTGCTGTGACATACATTTGATCTGCAGGACTGTAACTGTGGGGGCTGTGGCACTGATACACAACTTTACCTACAGGTCCGTGACCTAACACTTCCTGCTGGCGCCCCCCCAAAGGACTGCCCTGTATGTACACTGTAAAAGCAAGTTAAGCTTAATTGGAAGCAGCAGCTTTAAAAGTTCATGACATCTTGGATATGCAGTGTAGACTCTGTAACTCTGCCCCTCCGAGACTTCCTGGATCTCCTTCTTCTTAAGCCTCCAAAAGCAGTGTCTATATGCACGCGTGATGTCAGTGCGTCCACGGGTGCGTGTGTGCGTGGCGCAAAGACTTCACGCTCAAACGCATCCATGGACGCACTGATGTTACGTCGCATGCACCGCGACGTCACAGATGCGCACACGAACCTAACGGACACTGTTTTTGGAGGCTTAAGTGGATATTATTGTACAGTTGGGTCTCATAGAGACCCATGAAGGGGGTATATTATAAAACAATTATTGTAAAACCACATTACTGTGTGTATCACTGATGTGCTACTTTAATCAATGGCATTTTAAGAATTTTTGAGCTGTCCTCTGCTTTCAACAAGAATTTTTGTCTTGATAGCTTTTGGAAAAACCTTGTTGATTGCAGATTTAGCTGCAGGTATGTATTTTTATACTAGACAGATTTATCCTGCAAAGGTTACAATTTTTTTAAACATTTTATCCGTTTCCATTTCTACACCCATAGAAAACCATACCACATAACTGCTTTACCTTTATTTCAAGTGGTGAAGTTTTGAAAATGTTTCTGCATTCTGTTGCCAGGCAAATTGTCAATACTTTGAACAATATTTCCAAAAAGCCATTTCTTTAAATTGCCATATTGCTTCTTTATTGCGGTTATAAAATAATGGTAGTAACAGTATTTTTGCAACCACAATGGTAATTTCCAACCACATTTTAAATTGCTGACCATGGTGTAAAATGTAGATACTGTGCTGTATATTATATGTATATAATAACGCCAGTGGTGGGGATGAATATCGGAAAACATATTCCTTAATAAATACAGCCATGTGTGCTTCATTCCGGTGATTTGGTTAGGAACAAACTTTAGTTCACATCTAATGCATGGTATGTACATTCTGATACCTTGGCCCAATTAATCACACTGCACAACACATTTTTGTGGTATAAATTGTTTAGGCATATATTCTGTGCAAACTGCCCAAATACTGGCCATAATCCTGGTACTCAACAAACATACCATTCAATAATTTAATAAATTGATCAGGGATATGCTTGTTGGGACCCAGGATTGCCAGTGCCAGATTTAAATCTCGGAAGCATATAGTCACAGAATTTCCTAAGCTTCTCCCCCTCAATGCAGGCCACACCCCCAAAACACACCTCTTTTTACATTATAGATGATAAAACAGGCAATATTTTGCAAAGATGTGTTACTATAAAAGAAAAATCTATTTGAAGGGAGAGATTAACATCCATTTATTTAACCACATTTGCCTTTAGGCATGTGCCTTTTGTGCCTAGTGGTAAATCTGTCCCTAAAGATTGAATTTGCGTTTCCAGAAAGAAATCCATATAGTAGAGCATTGGATAAAATTGCCTTTGTGTTACAAAATCTCTACAGAAACAGATCTAGTGTAAACAAGCCATACCTCTCTTACTAGATACACATGAGCAAATATTTGGAACTGATGGCCTGTAATATCTGTGGAAGGACGATCGGGCATGGTGGTCCATATTTTAATTTTTAGTGGATAAAATGCAAAAAAAATGAAGGTAACAAAATAAACATGTTGATTACTGTTAGGGTCTTCATAGTAAATAAACATTGCCTCTGAGGTGTGATAGTGGAAATGTGTCACTTGGTTGTCAATACACAATAAGGCAATGCAAAAAATTGAATTTTCAGTGCTCCTGGTGGGGGTAGAGTTAGTTAAGGGTGCTAATAGTAGTTTTTCCTGGGGCTCACAATTAATAACAGGGTTGATTCCCTCAGCGCTCATCCACCCTGTGCACCAGGTGTCATCTAGTGTCAACTGACGAAGGGGGCAAAGCGTTCCCCAAAACGTTGTGTTTGTGATGCATAAATAAAGGAATCACCTTGCTATAGTGTGCACCCTGGTCCATCTTTTTTGCTTGTGCTATAGCATAAAATTTACCATAAGCCAGTAAATAACAAGCAGCCACCCATTCGATTATCTGGCCAAAGAACAATAACTTTCTAGTGTGCTTCATCATTTAGGTGGTAGTAATTACTGACAGGAACCATTATTTACATCCTGCAGATAAAACATCCAAATAATGCAACTTTTTTCCCTTTTAAACAATGCACATGTGAATATGTTGTTCCCCTCTCTGTAATAATTTGTTCATTTGCCTGCCAGAGAGTTTTCGGTGCCCCATATTAGCATGCATTTTACTTTCCTTTACTTACCCTTTGCAAAAATATGAATATAGCTAAATAGAATTAGCAAAGATATATCTGCATTACCTGCTTCTTTTGTTAAATGTTTTTCTTTTTGTTGTCCATTTAACTTTTCTATTACATACAGTGGTTTTGTTAAAAGTGAACTAGGTTTTCATCCCTGGGAGTCAGGGATAGTCAGGGATAGACAGAAGACTTAAGCATAAAGGTGCAATTTTTTCCAATAGAAATTTCCCACCTTTCATAGATTCCAACTTGAATTTGTCAAATTGACCAAATATATCGATAGTGTGTAGGGGGTGGTAGGGGGTGCGTGGCCTATGGTAGGACTTACTATATGAATAGCACACCTTGCCAACTAAATGGGCCGTCCAGAGCAAACCAGAGAGCTATACTTTACGATTAGTATTCGGCTCTATCTTATCTACTCCCATCCTAACATGTTAGAGGGTATTTCGTACTTTGTTTTGTCTTTAAAGAAGTCCCTAAAAAAAAAAAAACCCTTTCCGAAATTGAAGACTTAACTTCTTTTCTTTAATTCTTAAAGGGCATGTCCACCCTTCTTAAAAAAAATTAATATAATAGTCTCCCTGCTCCCCCCAGCCCCAACTGCTATAGTTTTAATTTCAAAAAGTGCCCCAAACATTACTTACCTTCCCTCTTTCCTCTGCCGCACTGCCAGGGCCTCTGCTTGCGCAAAAATGCAAACAGAGGGGCGGGACCCGCAGTCGCGTCTGTGATTGGCTGAAAGGCAGCCAATCACGGACGTTGCTCCCGGGAGTTCAGTGCGGCAGAGGAAAGAGGGAAGGTAAGTTATGTTTAGGGCACTTTCTGATATTAAAACTATAGTGGTTGGGGCTGGGGGAGCAGGGAGACTATTACATAAAAAGATTTTTACGCTAGGGTGGTGATCCTCAAACTGCGGCGCTCCAGATGTTTGAAAACTACAACTCCCAGCATTCCTCAACTACAGAGGGAAGTATAGGAATGCTGGGTGTTGTAGTTTTCAAACATCTGGAGAGCCGCAGTTTGCCCATCAGTGCGGCTAGGGGGAGGGAATCTAAATCGAAAGGGAGGGGGGGAGGGAATCTAAATCGAAAGGGGTTGGGGAGGGCTCTTCTGCGCATGGCAAAATTCTCCCAGAGGAGAGACAGGAGGCAGAGTCCTATATGTACTCCTGGTGGGCGTTTTTTTGGACTTTGGGAGGGGATAGCAGAAGAACCCTATGGAGCTGGGATGTAAGGTAAGGATTAAACTACACTACACAATGGGGCCAGTAGTGGGGGGGATTATAGTTTTGGGGGTGGACATGCCCTTTAAGGAATGTCCATGTGTCCTCTGACATGTTCTTTTGGTGAACAATGCTCCAGATAGTGTATTGTATTGCCTATTAAAGGATAAGTACATTGTAAAAACAAGTTAAGTTTAATTGTAAGCTGCAGCTTTAAAAAATCTCTCCCCCCCCCTTGTTGAATATTGTGAAAGACTACCCTTTTTAAATATTGGAATTACATCAGCTATTTTCCAATCCAGCGGCACACTTCAAAACATGAGGGAATCTGCAAAAGTAAGAAACAATGGCCTAGATAAAACTGAACTTAGTTCCCTAAGGACCCAAGAATGTATTGTATTTGGTCCAAGGGATTTGTTATTAACCTTATTTAGTTGTTTCTTCACCATATCCTCGGATAGCCAAAGTGCACCTGCATCTTTTACACAGTTATTGCTACTATACTCTATGCTAGATTTACTTGGATTTTCTATAGTGTACACAGCAAAAAAGACATTTGCTTTATCACCATCCTCCGTAACTAACATATAATGGTGCCCCTTTTTTAGTCTTTGTATTCTTACTATTAATAAAAAAATATTTAGGGTTAGTGATGCTTTGTTCAGCTAATAATTTATCTAGCTTAATTGCTTTTTTACAATACTTGTTACAGTTTTTATAATTCCTAAAGGCCCTTTCCATTCCCTCCGACTTAAATGCTTTAAATGCCTTTTTCTTCTTTTCCATTTCTCTCTTTATATCAGAATTAAGCCACATGGGTGCAGACTTATTTTTTTTACTTTTTTTCCCCAAGGATATGAATTTATAAAAACAGTCCACTTCTGTTCAGTACCCTTACCTGATAATATATCATCTCAGTTGACCTGTTGAAGAGCATCTTTTAACCTGGGAAAATTTGCTTTCATGAAATTCAAAGTTTGCTAGCTCACTGCCCTTTCCCTTTTCAGAACATACAATAAACTACACTATTTCATGGTCACTATTCTCTAAGCCTCCAGTTACCTTTATATCTATATATAGTAAACTATTCCTTTAACGTATTGATTGAAGACCGGGAGTTTAAGGAGCTATGCCTTACCTCCCATTCTTCAATCAATTCTCCAAGAGTTGTGGAAGAAGAAAGAATGAACTTACCTTACACGCAATCCTCCGCAGCAGCAGTGGAAATTTTCGACCACTTCCTGTTCAGAGTAACTAAAGTGCGCGTTATTGGCATGCACGCTATAGTTACTCTGAACAGAAAGTGGTCGGGACCTGTCACTGCTGCTGCGGTGGATCGCGTGTAAGGTAAGTTTCTTCTTTCTTCACGTCTGTCACTCCTGGGGAATTAATTGAAGAATGGGAGATAAGGCATAGCTTTAACCTCCCGGTCTTCAATCAATACATTAAAGGGATACTTCACTTTTTGGGTGAACTATTCCTTTAATTGCTGCTTTGAGTTTTACCAAGTTTTTTTTTTTGTTCTACAATTTGATGGTTTGGATGGGTTGAGAAGAAATTTGTGAATTTAGTTTGTTCTTTTTTTTAGGTGTGTTCTGCCAAAGGCAAAAACATGCTTAAAATACTCGTTCCAAATGTCTGTCTATTGCATTCCAAATAACAGGCTCTTTCCTCTGCCATAGTAAATAAAGTTTCCTGACTATTACTCTGTAATTCATCAGAAGACCGAATTCTTTTTTTTTTATGTCTTTGTTGTCCATTTATCCTAAATAAGCCCATTTTGTTGACTACTAAACCATGAAATAGAAGTCATGAAAGGTGTAATAAATACCATTGCTCTCTATAAGTATTCTGCAGCATTAATGAATGGTCAAACAGGATCATTACTCTCCATTAATAGACCCAATTTTTGGCACACTCCTACCCAAAGTCATTCATTCCCATTTAAACATGAATCCATCATGTCCAGATCCCCCTGGGGATTTTGGATGGGGGGGCACTTTGGGGGGAATGTTGTTGTGAATTATGTATGTGTGTGTGTGTGTGTTAGAGTGTAAATATGTGTTTGTAAGTGTGTGTTAGTGTGTACTAAAGTGTGTAGATGTGTGTAATACAAAAAAAAAAGTTTATAAAGTTTATAAACTAAATGTATGTGTGTAGTGTGTGTAAATACTGTACCAGTCCAGAAGACAGATGATCTAAAGCAGGCAGCAAGGTAAATCCCAGCAGGAAACACAGCAGATCACAGCAGGAGGGCTCCAGCAATGTAATCCACCAGGTAAGTTGTGAGAAAAATCCAGCAGGGGGCGGTTCCTTTACACTGAACATCAGCAAGTCACTCCCCATGTGACTTGTGATGTCAGTGCCTTCCCATTGGCTGCTCTGCGATCGTGGACCGGGGAGAGGTAAGTAACCCGGCATTGCTCGTTGCCTAGGGGGTTTGCAAGAGCGGGGAAGCGGTTTCCCCGC
Source organism: Hymenochirus boettgeri (assembly GCA_019447015.1). Taxonomy (NCBI): domain Eukaryota; kingdom Metazoa; phylum Chordata; class Amphibia; order Anura; family Pipidae; genus Hymenochirus; species Hymenochirus boettgeri. The sequence goes on along the minus strand of JAACNH010001405.1, from coordinate 15,338 downwards.
TCTAACTTCAGGCATTCCGCTCCCGGACCCGGAAGTGCTGCAGATCGTGAATATACGATCTGTGGCAGTTTGGTACTTGTCTGCACAGAACGTATATTCACGATCTGTGGCAGGCAAAGGGTTAAACATGGTGAGAATTTTGGGCGATGAATAGAACCCAAACAACAATCTAGTTCTAGAAATGTATGATTTTGGATGGGGGGGCACTTTGGGGGGAATGTTGTTGTGAATTATGACAGATGGGAAGGCAAAATAATGTAAACAATCTCCGTTCCTGTGCAAAATAGTGTCCATAAAGTGTCTAACATGAAATTAAAAAGTCTCTGATCAAGTCCTCAAGTTGGGTGCCGATCACTATCACACCAGGGATAACCAATCTTTTGTAGCACCCAAAAAGATACCCGTCCTCTGTCTCCACAAATAACCACCATGCTGTATAGTACAAGTTGTCCCAGTGCAAAAAAATCTCTATGCACTCAATTCCTCCACCATAAAACAGTTGGCGGCATGTTTTTTCTTCTTCTCACTGCATAGGAGTCTTCACACAGGTCCATACTCCCCAACCTGTGTCTACTGGGCTTGCCTTTTTTAAATTCCCTTAGATGTCTGATCCCTGCTGCTTAGCACTGCATCTCTGGAAGAGCCTTGTCGGGTCTGCAAGCACAACAGCAAATGTATTAAAAATACTCAAATCTTAAAGGGTATCTCCACTCGTTTTTAGAAGTTTTGGGAATCCCGTTCTATTGAAGAACGGGAGGTAAAGGAGCTGTGCCTTACCTTCCGTTCTTCAATAGAACACACAGGAGCCAGGAGAGAAGGTAAGAAACTTAACCGCTCGCTCGCTCCCCCGGCGCGTAGTCTGACAGGTCCCGATGGACCTTGTTCTATGCGCATAGAAGACAAGGTCCGTCGGGACCTGTCAGACCAAGCACCGGGGGGGAGCGAGCGAGCGGGTAAGTTTCTTACCTTCTCTCCTGGCTCGTGTGTTCTATTGAAGAACGGAAGGTAAGGCACAGCTCCTTTACCTCCCGTTCTTCAATAGAACGAGATTCACAAAACTTCTAAAACGAGTGGAGATACCCTTTAAAATATAACTAGCACTGCTATGCGTTTCACATCTGCTTCCTCAGGGTAATTAATTACTATTTTGGAAAAACTTTTGAGATGAATCACATCTCACACATCTATATTTTCTTTATATTAAAAAAAGGCTTCAATCACCCGATCATTTAATTCTCCTTAAATACAGTATCAAAATCTTCTATTCAGATTTCCCCCTCTATCTAAATACTAAAGAACATCTTCATCTTAATCTTTTATATAAGATCAATTATATTTGTTATAATATATCCACATTCAGGTGTTGAGATCTATATAGGGATATTTTCCCTCACATATATTTTTTAAGGCAGATGTAATACCTATTTTAAAAAGAGTACACATTTACAACCAGCTAGACCTTAAGCTTAACTTCAGTGATTGTGAATACTGGAAAGTTTGTAATTGACTTTTTATGTGGTAGGAACAAGAATTTAAACTCATAGCAGTATATAGTACTAAGATTTTCTAAGGCTTTGTAGAATGTGCTGGCTGCTTATTTAATCTGTTCATCAGTGATTTAGAATTGGGTATTATAAGGGATGTTTCTGTGTTTAATTATAATGCAAAATATGTAGTGCATTGAAACTACAGATGATTTGTAATTGTTGCAGGCAAATCTAGATAGGTGGTATCCAAGCCAAGTTGTCAGCAGTTTCTGGCACAATAGCCACCCTACGGTACAGGTCATTGGAAGCTCTACAATAGGGTACCATTGAATTTCGCTTGTGTTTGCATTAATCTAAGTAATGAGAATAGGAACATGTCCTTTCATGGCCCTTCTTGCCATGCATCACAAACCAGCCCAAATGTTTATTTACAGAAAACAAGGCATTTAGCCACAATTTACTGTTGATGATAATTACATGAATGTCTGTAGTTTAATCTTTAATTATTCATATAAATAATAAGATACTAAAAATCAATATGCTAGTTTTTTTTATCAAATGTTCACTAATAAGTTCTTATAATTTAGCAATGTGTTAGGGAAACATCAAACAGTGCACTACCAAAGAAAGGTGAACAACAAGATTTAATTAAAGGGACACAGGCAATGGTGAAATGACTGCAATGGTTTAAAGGATATATACACTGGTAAATTTGTTTTTTTTAATTGCCCATACTGGAAACTATAATATTTCCCAACTATCACTGAACTGTTTATTTGTTAATCTGTCCCTTTTTTCTTTAGATATCCAGTCTAAAGCATCTTACATATCAGCTGTCAATCAAGTGCCTCAATATAATCAACTGTACTGTTATGTATAGTTTTGCTGTGGCTGGAATGGTGGCAGTTAGTATATGAACTGCATGGTGGGAAATTCCCTCTCCCAATGCTGCCTCGTAGGGATTACTGAGCATGCTTAACCTCACAGACAGTAAGATAGTCTGTGAGGGACTGAGCTTGAGTTTAAACAAGTTCTAGATTGAGTCATGCAGCAACACAAACACATCAGAGTAAGTGCTGCTTACATTATTGAATATAGATTGAAAAAAGGCAAAGTCATTTTCAGTGTACAATTCCTTTAAGTTATGCCAGAAAACAAAGTAAATTATTTGTCCCAGCTCTTGCAGAAATCCTCAGTCTCCTGCTGCTTGTCACTAGGGGGAGTTGGCAAGTGCAAGGGAATCCCCCGTTGACTGGTAAGCAGGGAACAGAGGGATGTTCAATGATTGTTAATATAAACAGATTTATTGAGATCAGTAACCTTTTGCTCAGCTAGAAAAGTTTTTCATTTGAAGCCTTTATATTAAAAACATGAAAGTAATTTTGTTCACATCCAAATCAACATTTCTTAATGTATTATCCAAAATTTCTATGGTTAGACATTTCCAGATGAAAGGTTAATCTAAAAAAATTAGAAATAAAAAAAGGTCCCTCAGTGCTAAAATGTGCTAACATGTTTTTGCATTGGGTATGTTTGACATTTATTCTAATAATTTTTTAAATATTTGCTCCTTTCCAATTTAGAATAATCCCAATGTTTTAAACATGGTGAGAATTTGGGGCGATGAATAGAACCCAAACAAACATCTAGTTCTAGAAATGTATGAAATCTGTTTGGCAGTAATCCAACTGAAGTTACAGACCACTATAACCAGTAGATGTCACTCTTATGTTGTCTATAAAATACTTTCAGACACAGGCAAGCTCCTATGGTCATAAATAACCATTCTTACTACCAATAGGATCCACACCGCCTTTCACACTCCACTGCCAATCAATTGATTCCCGTCACCTCATGTCTCACCCCCCATTTCCTCTTTGGCCAGGGTCTCTCTCCTATGTATCACGGTATGTTGCTGTAAGAAACTCATCACTCTTTACTATATTATGTATTACCTGTGTATGTAATATGTATGAATTTGTATAATATGTATTACCCTGTATGTAATGTATGACTATGTAAAGTTGAAAGCGCCACGGAAGATGTTGGTGCTATATAAATCCATAATAATAATAATAAAGATAAACCTGTTCTGTTAGTAGAACAGAAACCTACACAGACTAATAAACATCGAGTGGCGTAACTAGGAATTACTGGGGCCCCCAGAGAACTATGAGGGGCCCCTATTTGTGCTTCATCCACAGTGGGTTTCTGTAAGGAACCTTTTCTGTCATAGAAAAAGAAAATAAGGAACGGTTCTTCAATAGAACACACAGGAGCCAGGAGAGAAGGTAAGAAACTTAACCGCTCGCTCGCTCCCCCGGCGCGTAGTCTGACAGGTCCCGATGGACCTTGTCTTCTATGCGCATGCGCGATCTATGCGCATAGAAGACAAGGTCCGTCGGGACCTGTCAGACCAAGCACCGGGGGAGCGAGCGAGCGGGTAAGTTTCTTACCTTCTCTCCTGGCTCCTGTGTGTTCTATTGAAGAACATTTAATTCTCCTTAAAATACAGTATCAAAATCTTCTATTCAGATTTCCCCCTCTATCTAAATACTAAAGAACATCCTTCATCTTAATCTTTTAAAAAAAATGTATGCGGTTGGGCTGGGGGACATGGGGGAGCAGAATGTTAAAAGTTAGTTATAAGTGTGGTAGGACTCCCCTTTCAGTGATTAGACTGGTTTACCAGATAAGGGTGGTATGAATGTTTTTTTAAAACTGTTCAGTTCACACTGATTGGGTTGGTCGAAATTTAAACTCCATTGAGTATTAGGAAACAGAGAGTAGAAACCAAGAGCTGATGCATTGTTTTTGCAGTAAAACAGCACAGTTGTCTTGCCTGTCCCAGCATTACAAACAGAATCTGCGTTCTTTTTATGCCATTAAATAAAAGCAAGTGCCAGATATTTATATATTTTCTATATGTATGGTCGCAAAAACTAGCCACAAAAAAAAGGGGGGGGAGGAGCCATTTATTAGTAACAGCTTAACAAGGTATGGACATGAAGTGAGGGAAATTCCCATTTATATTAATAGGGGGTTACAAAACCACAAAAAACCAGACTGACATAATGTAAGCTGACCACCCAACCTTCAAATCTGCATACCATTTCTAATTAAAAAAACTATGTAAAACAAGAACCAAATCTGGATATATTATTATATATTGATTGAAAAAATAAATGAGGCAAGGCAACTAGTAGCTCTCCAGGTGTTTGAAAACTACAACTCCAGTAATCCTTATGTGCCTGTTGAAAAGTGCTGGTAGATAGAGGCTCAAGCAGTGTTTTCACACATCTAGTGAGCTACTACTTACCTGTTCCCAATTTAAATAAATTGAATATGTTGCCCAAGACCCAATCTTATAGTACAAATTGTGAAAAATATTGCATGTTGTTTTTAGAAGGTTGTACATTAAGATTGTAAATTAAGTGGTCAGTTAAACTTTTATGCTGCTCTGAAGTCAGCAGAGAAAAACCGAAGGAAGGTACTGGTGCCAACAAGCAAAAAATTGAAGCTAACACAAATAAAAATGTTGATTACTGTAGATCCAGTCGGTGCTATATGTTGACCAACAGATGAGTTTAACAATGGTGCGGTTGTGGATTTTTAGATTGTAATTTAGACACTGAAATATACAAATATCTACATATCACCATGGGGTTGGATCTTTCTTCACAACACAATTGGGTTTGCAATTAAGCTGTACCACAGAAACACTTCCCTGATTATTTACCGGGTTCATACTCAGAGAGCTGTGTGCAGAATTGCATATACACTCACAATGTCTCTGAGGTATGATTTTGCTTTAGGGGGGTGGAGAAATACATTTACATAGCCCACATTCTCCCCCACTAGAATAATGTCGTTCCTAGACATATTTAAAGCTTTCCCTTTGGCCTACTTGGAAAACTCTAGGGACTTCACTATTCAGAGTACACTTGGGTGGAGTATCTTTTTATAAGTATAGCAAATTTTTGTCCTTGTGACTCAAGTACTCTTAATGTGGTCAAAAGCGTTCTCTAGAGTCAGTGCTAGCTATGACATCTAGAGATCACGCATGAATATACACTGAGAAAGGATGGCATGAAACGTTCGCAAAATGTTGTGATACTGTTGAAACAGCATTAAAGAAATTTTCCACGTTTGAATTGCAACGCTTAGTCTGCTGTGTGTTCTCCCTACATAAATTTGTCCTTTGGATATTGGTGTGGTGAGCGGACACAACCATGGGGATCGATACTACTATAAGTTTGAATCCACACACTAACTACCGTTGATTTGCTGGTGAATCACAGCAGACTACTGGGTACATTTTGTAGAAACCACCATACCATAAATTAATAGTTATATAAGCAAACATCCTAGAGAAATTAACATTTAGTTACTTTAGTGGGTCTTAAGAATTTTTTTTTTAATATGTTAGGGCTTTTTATATATATTATGCTCTTACGTGTCAGTAGAAATTCATATACAATAAGGGAAGGCCTTATTCAATATTAATATTCAACATCTTATAACATTAACAAACTGGCATCCATCATAAATATAAACAATAACCGATTACTGTAAATGTAAGCAGTTCTTTTTTTTCGTCACTCAGTCTTCTTAAAGAACTCAGTTTGGAAGGTACCAGCTGGGTAGCTGACTTGACTGGCATTCCTTTTTTTCTATATCAATTGCTTTACCTGTAAAGTCATTGGTAATTAAACGTGGCTGCCCATGTATCATAGTAGTATAGTTGGTTTCGTTTTTGCGAACATTGTCTGAGCTTCAGGGGTCTCCCTTTCTGAAGACATATCCCTAACTCGACTATGTAGTAATGTATTCTCTAATTGAGGAGAATGTGCTCTACAGGTATAGTGTCTGGAGTCTCAAACGTTTGTGCTGGATTTGCTGGTTAAAATCTTTCAGCTTCAGGGATTTAGTTAGAAGTTCTGTGCTATGAGAGGTCAATTGTTATTTTGTGGATACATTGCTATGCCATGATATGCATTCCTCATTCGGAACTATCAGTTTCAGTCTCATCGGGTGGATTTTGGCTTTGTAGTTCCGTTCTGAGGCTTTGGTGTTTTTTCATGCATCAGTGTATGGTTGTGAAACTGGGAGATAATCACATGGTAATAAGAGATTACGGTTTGTAAAATCCTTGCCCTTACCACATTCCTGACTCAGGTTTACCTCATTACACTGGACGTCCTGATATTTGTTTGGGAACAATTGTAAATTTATTTCCCAGTAAGATCGTGTAGGTTTTCAAGTCCACCTTTTTCATTAAGGCCTTACAAGAACACGGCTTCTGGAACAAGTTCTGCACCATAGCATTTCCTATTCATAAATATTTCTTTGCCTCTGCTTGCGATTATTTGCTCTGGTTGAAGCTATTTTGTAAGCTTCTTGCAGTCTTGCTCCATGTTGATACTAGTCTGTGTATCAAAATCTAGTTCTGAAGTGTCAGATACTGGGGTGCGACCATTAGGTCAAATTGTAACTAGGACGGGCGTCCATAGAATAGGAAGAAAGGGGGAGTACCTGTTGCTTCATTCTGGTACCGTTAAAGCGTGTCCAACTTTTGACGGGGCATTTCTTCAATCAAGTTTTTCGAAACAATTGACGGTAGTATGCGGGTGAAGCGTTCAATTGTCCATTGCCTTCAGGATGGTCGGTTTGTAGGGTGTGGTTTTGACTCTGCAGTATTTTCCCAATCTTATTAAAAAGCTGATTTTCGAATTTCTGGCCCCATATCGTTGATGTATCTGTGTGGGAAACCAAATTTGAGTTGCGAATAATTTGAAATTTTGCTGCAGCAGTTTTCACTATTAGTGGTGGAATAGCCTGGCAATCTTGTAAAATGATCCATTAAAACAGAATTATATCATAGCCGCCTTTGCACCTCGAGATGTAAAAGTCAAGAGCTACAAGCTCAAATGGCAAGTGGTAGCAATGCTAATTGAATGGTGCTCGTGTGTTTATTGGGACGTTTCTCATTAGACAGTTGCATTTTCTGGTAAAACATAATGCTCAAATCTTTTTGCATGGTGGCCAAAGAACGTTCCCGAACCAACGTTCACAGTGGTTCAACACCTGGATGTTCCACATTTCTCCGCATGGGAGTTCGGCTGTATACAGTTCTCCGGTAGATCTCATGCAACACTAACTGGGAATGCCTGTTCACTCTTTCGATCCAAAACCATCCGAAGAAAGTATAATTTTGGCCTTCTGCTGAACAGTTTGTCACATTCCTGGCTCTGGTTTGTCTCTCTTCTTTCAGACTTGTACATTATTTCCTTCTGCCTTGCAAGGTGAAGGCCCGCGTTTGCCATGTTGTAGTAGGGGTTTGCTTATGAGAATACCAACAAACTTTTTCATTTCTGCCATCTCTGCCCTATTTCTCACCCAAATCCTCTAATGCTGGACCCTTAATATACCTGCACTTGATTGTTGAAAAGTTTTTGGTAATCGGTACTGGAGCTGTTTCTTGCTGGCATCTCTTTTTATTTCTTTTTGATCTATCTTCTGATTGTCTGTATTACGTCACTTATCTTTGTCCTTTTAAACTGGAGTAACCCCTTTTTAAACTGTATGTTCTCTTTCTAATCAATGCTGGCAGCTTCAATTCATCCTCTCACATTAATTAACCCTCGTCATTCTGTTGGGGTCATCTACAGAATCATAATGTTCACAAACTGAAAATTTTTTATGCTCATCAGTACCTGTTCCCATTGACCTCAGAAACTTTTTTGATCAAATCAGTCCCAATACTGTTCCTCCTGCTCCGACCTTCTCTATAGGCGAACAGGAGTCTGTCGTTTAGGTCTATTGCTCTAAGAGGAAATTCCTGTGGGGATTGTTTACTGTTCTATGGGAATAGTATTAGGCCGTGATTACAGGTCAGGAGTGCTCTTCTTCTTTATAGTGCCCCTTTAAAATAAATTTCAAAAGCCTTGGTAAGTGTTAATCATTTTTCTTTCGAACATATCCTTCATATTTAGCCATGGGCGTGGGGGGTGGGCGCTTTTGTTTAAACAACCAGCTTCAAATGATTTCCTGCTTGTTGTAGCCTTTTTGCAGACCCGATGTCCATTTGGTGCATTAGGTTGTGTATGACAGTTTTTCTTTTTGCCTCTTTCACCATTGGGCCACTTATTCTAATTCCTTACGGAATTGTCTTTCGTTGGGGGTCTAACTGGGGAACACTAACAGTTGTTGTTTTCACTCTGGCATTTTGTTTAGAAGAACATTGAGTGCTTTCATTTTTGATGTTCAGTAATTATATATTCCTGAATGGCTTTTTTTGCAATGCTTGGTAACTGGCCCTTTAAATCCTCATCCACACTGAGAGCTACTCTGTGGTAAGCTTCTCTTTCTGCCTGGCAATACTCCTGTTTTCCGTTGAATGCAAATCAGTATAAAACTGCTTGAATTTTTCAAAAAACAGGCAGTTTCTTCCTCTTTCTGTTCTGCGAATCCTCGTCCAGCAGGGGTATTTATTACATTCAGAACGTGTCTGGGCGAGTTTTGCCTGCACATTTGCTCCTCTGGTACTTTGATATACTGACGGCAGCAGTTATTTCAATTAAAGGTTAAGGTCATCAGACTCATAACTAATGTCATTTAGCTGGTCTTAGATCCATTTTAAACCTCTGATCTTTGTACTGAGACCACACAGTTCACTGCGATACCGCACTTGTTAATTCAGGTCTTTTTGTCTCAGATTGATGATCTTTCTGTTCCTAATATTCTCCTAACAGTTCACCCAATCGCCATCCTCATCGCCAGTTTGTTTGTGCACAACAGTATGAAGTATACCCTGGTGCGGTTGTGGGATTTTTTTAGAATTTTTAATTAGACACCTGCAATATAACAAATTATCAAACATATCACCATGGGTTTAGGCCTTTCTTCACACAGCAATCCTGGTGGTTTGCAATAAGCTTCCCATAGAAAACACTTCCCTGATTTACATGTCTACTCTTGAGGAGGGTGCATAATTGCATATTAATCACCTGTGTCTTATGAGGTCTGATTTTGCTTTTAGGGGGTGAGAAATAACATTTACGCTGAACGCCCAACATATACATGGCCCAAATATCAAACAGGAAGGGATTCCAAAATATACACCGTAAAGTGCAACTTCTATGAACCCCCAGCTATTAGAAGAATACATTGCTATACCAACTGCAAATGTCACTATAAATAATAACACCAGTAATGTTACTTTATATGGTCACTTTCCAACAATAGTTACTTCATCTGTTGTATTCAGTTAGATCAACTGGACTTAAGTTAGCTTGAAGACGTTTCGCTAGTCATCCGACTGGCTTCTCAATTCAGAATGACTTGTACAAGACTTTGTTGAATACAAAGATCTAACCATGACCTGATGAATGAGAACCTCCACAAGCACTAGTTTAGTTCCCAAATCATTTTTCACTTGAACTTTTAAAGCTAAATGGGGGGAGAATAGTTTAAAAAACCAAGAGATTTCCAGCACAGAGAAAATGCTGTCTGGTGAGACACAAAAACTTAACCTTCTCCTGTAAATTGCTCTAAGCAGAGATCTTTCATCAGTGCCTGCAGGGAACAGTGCAGGTATCTAATTATTAGTCAGTATCTAACACATTAAGATTCTGCTTGGCAGGTGTTTGTGACTCATCCAAGTGTGGAGTGAGTGGTCGTGTGGTGTCCATAAAAATGATATTATAGCAAATCGTATGTCAACAACAAATATCATCAATTTATTGGTTAAATATACTTCATACTGTGTTAAAGGGAAACTACAGCTAATTATAAAAATTAGCACAAATCCATTAATTGCATCTCTTATCTCTAAAATAAACAGCATGTTTAAGGAATCAGCTGTTTAATTTTGCATGTGTCTGGCGTCTGGAATAGTCAAAACCCATATAAAAAGTCATGCATGCTCTGTGAAATTTGTACTACCTCCCTATCCCATCCGCTGGGCTGTCAAGTAAAGGCTGGCTGACGTCCATTGGCCTCTTTATATCAGGACTGAGCAGTCAGAAAACCAATGTTATTATAGGAGGAGGAAGTCAGGCAGGAAATCAAGAGTTGTGCTGAATTTTACATTATTTTTTCTCACTGTTGCTGATTTAGGAGGGAGAGCTGTAACTATTGCTAGTTAGGAATTATACAGTGAGATAAATAGGGCACAATTTCCCTAATAGTTCAACCCCAGGCTACCTGATGTGATATCGTTTTGTGTGTGTGTGGCAGTAGTGTAACAAGAAATCACTGGGCCCCCAGCAAAACTATAATGTCCCCTCATCTTTTCTACTTCCTCTACAGTGGGGGAGGCGGTATTTGTCATGGTAAAAGAAGTCAGTTTTCAATTAAAGGATACGTAAAAAGGGCCGGCCTAGCATTATAGCACCCTGTGCAAGATAAGTTACTGACGCCTAGCGCCCTTCCAAAACACCCCCTGGCACACTGCTTAAGGCCTGCTTGCCTTGACCTGCTTCAAATGAAGTCCGCCACCTACACTTACTGTCTTAACTGTATTTGCAATGTGGTGCTTGTATATATCGTGCATACATTATTACATAAAATGTAACAAAAACAGTACAGCATACAAAAATAGGTAAAGCTTACATGTGTTGGGGATTTTGTCTGTGGGTGGTGCTGTGTGACATACATTTGATCTCAGGACTGTAACTGTGGGGCTGTGGCACACTGATACCAACTTTACCTACAGGTCGTGACCTAACACTTCCTGCTGGCGCCCCCCCAAAGGACTGGCCCTGTATGTACACTGTAAAAGCAAGTTAAGTTTAATTGGAAGCAGCAGCTTTAAAAAGTTCATGGACACTTGGATATGCAGTGTAGACTCTGTAACTACACCCATAGAAAAACCAACACACAACTGCTTTACCTTTATTTCAAGTGGTGAAGTTTTGAAAAGTTTTCTGCATTCTGTGCCAGGCAAATTGTCAATACTATGAACAATATTTCCAAAAAAGCCTTTCTTTGAATTGCCATAATTGTTCTTTATTGCGGTTATAAAAATAATGGGTAGTAACAGTATTTTTGCAACCACAATGGTTTATTTCCAACACATTTTAAATTGCTGACCATGTTGTAAAATGTAGATACTGTGGCTGTATATTATATGTATATAATAACGCAGTGGTGGGGATGAATTATGGAAAAATATTCCTTAAAAATACAGCCATTGTGTGCTTCATTCGTGATTGGTAGGAACAACTTTGTTCCACTTCTAATGCATGATGTAACATTCTGATACTTGGCCCAAGTTAATCAACTGCACAACACATTTTTGGTGTATAAATTGTTTTAGGAATATATTTGTGCAAACTGCCCAAATACTGGCCATAATCCTGGTACTAACACACAAACATACCATTCAATAATTATAAATTGATCAGGGATATGCTTGTTGGGACCCAGGATTGCCAGTGCCAGATTTAAATCTCGGAGCATATAGTCACAGAATTTCTAAGCTTCTCCCCCTCAATGCAGGCACACCCCCCAAAACACACCTCTTTTTACATATAGATGATAAAACAGGCAATATTTTGCAAAGATGTGTACTATAAAAAGAAAAATCTATTTGAAGGGAGAGATAACATCCATTATTTAACCACATTTGCCTTTAGGCATGTGCTTTTGTGCCTAGTGGTAAATCTGTCCCTAAAGATTGAATTTGCGTTTCCAGAAAGAACATCCATATAGTAGAGCATTGGATAAAATTGCCTTTGTGTTACAAAATCTCTACAGAAACAGATCTAGTGTAACAAGCCATACCTCTCTTACTAGATACACATGAGCAAATATTTGGAACTGATGGCCTGTAATATCTGTGGAGGACGATGGGCATGGTGGTCCATATTTAATTTTTAGTGGATAAAATGCAAAAAAATGAAGGTAACAAAATAAACATGTTGATTACTGTTAGGGTCTTCATAGTAAATAAACATTGCCTCTATGGTTGTGAGGTGGAAATGTGTCACTTGGTTGTCAATACACAATAAGGCAATGCAAAAAATTAATTTTCAGTGCTCCTGGTGGGGGTAGAGGTTAGTTAAGGGTGCTAATAGTAGTTTTTCCTGGGGCTACAATTAATAACAGGGTTGATTCCCTCAGCGCTCATCCACCTGTGCACAGTGTCATCTAGTGTCAACTGACGAAGGGGCAAAGCGTTCCCCAAAACGTTGTGTTTGTGATGCATAAATAAAGGAATCACCTTGCTATAGTGTGCACCCTGGTCCATCTTTTTTGCTTGTGCTATAGCATAAAATTTACCATAAGCCAGTAAATAACAAGCAGCCACCCATTCGATTATCGGCCAAAGAACAATAACTTTAGTGTGCTTCATTATTCAGGTGGTAGTAATTACTGACAGGAACATTATTTACATCTGCAGATAAAACATCCAAATAATGCAACTTTTTCCCTTTTAAACAATGCACATGTGAATATGTTGTTCCCCTCTCTGTAATAATTTGTTCATTTGCCGCCAGAGAGTTTCGGTGCCCCATATAGCATGCTTTCTTACTTCTACTTTACCTTCAAAAATATGAATATAGCTAAATAGAATTAGCAAGATAATCTGCATACCTGCTTCTTGTTGAAATGCGGGCCAAATTCAAAAACACGGAAAAGTGACAGGGGAACCGGGGAGAGGGAAGCAGGATAGACAGAAGACCAAGCAAAGGTGTGCAACCAAAGAAACCCACCCATAGATCCAACGAAGCAAATTGACCAAACATATCGATAGGGTGGAGGGGGTGAGGGGGGCGGGGCCAGGAGGACACAAGAATAGCACAGCCAACAAATGGCGTCCAGAGCAAAACAGAGAGCTAAACAAAACGGCCACATCACATCCACCCCATACGAGAGGGTACGTACGGCTTAAAGAAGGTCCCAAAAAAAAAAAAACCCTTCCGAATTGAAGACTTAACTTCTTTCTTTTAATTCTTAAAGGGCATGTCCACCCTTCTTAAAAAAAATTAATATAATAGTCTCCCTGCTCCCCCAGCCCCAACTGCTATAGTTTTAATTTCAAAAAGTGCCCCAAACATTAACTTACCTTCCCTCTTTCCTCTGCCGCACTGCCAGGGCCTCTGCTTGCGCAAAAATGCAAACAGAGGGGCGGGACCCGCAGTCGCGTCTGTGATTGGCAAAGGCAGCCAATCACGGACGTTGCTCCCGGGAGTTCAGTGCGGGAGAGGAAAGAGGGAAGGTAAGTTATGTTTAGGGCACTTTCTGATATTAAAACTATAGGGTTGGGGCTGGGGGAGCAGGGAGACATTACATAAAAAGATTTTTACGCTAGGGTGGTGATCCTCAAACTGCGGCGCTCCAGATGTTTGAAAACTACAACTCCCAGCATTCCTCAACTACAGAGGGAAGTATAGGAATGGTGGTGTTGTAGTTCAAACATCTGGAGAGCCGCAGTTTGCCCATCAGTGCGGTGGGGGAGGGAATCTAAATCGAAAGGGAGGGGGGAGGGAATCTAAATCGAAAGGGGGGGGAGGGCTCTTCTGCGCATGGCAAAATTCTCCCAGAGGAGAGACAGGAGGCAGAGTCCTATATTGTACTCTGGTGGCGTTTTTTTTGGACTTGGGAGGGATAGCAGAAAACCCTTGGAGTGGAGGATGTAAGGTAAGGATTAAACTACACTACACAATGGGGCCAGTAGTGGGGGGGGATTATAGTTTTGGGGGTGGACATGCCCTTTAAGGAATGTCCATGTGTCCTCTGACATTGTTCTTTTGGTGAACATGCTCCAGATAGTGTATTGTATTGCCTATTAAAGGTAAGTAAATTGTAAAACAAATGTAAGTTTAATTGTAAGCTGCAGCTTTAAAAAATCTCTCCCCCCCCTTGTTGAATATTGTGAAAGACTACCCTTTTTAAATATGGAATTACATCAGCTATTTTCCAATCCAGGGCACACTTCAAAACATGAGGGAATCTGCAAAAGTAAGAAACAATGGCCTAGATAAAAACTGAACTTAGTCCCTAAGGACCCAAGAATGTATTGTATTTGGTCCAAGGGATTTGTTATTAACCTTATTTAGTTGTTTTTCACCATATCCTCGGATAGCCAAAGTGCACCTGCATTTTTACACAGTTATTGCTACTATACTCATGCTAGATTACTTGGATTTTCTATAGTGTACACAGCAAAAAAGACATTTGCTTTATCACCATCCTCCGTAACTAACATATAATGGTGCCCCTTTTTAGTTTTGTATTCTTACTATTAATAAAAAAAATTTAGGGTTAGTGATGCTTTGTTCAGCTAATAATTTATCTAGCTTATTGCTTTTTTACAATACTTGTTACAGTTTTTATAATTCCTAAAGGCCCTTTCCATTCCCTCCGACTTAAAGCTCTTAAATGCTTTTTTAACAGCCAATCACAGACGCGACTGCTGGTCCCGCCCCTCTGCTTGCATTCTCGCAAGCCGAGGGCCGGCAGTGCGGCGGAGGATCGAGGGGAGGTAAGTAAGAGTTTGGGGAGCTTTTTGAAAAAACGAAACATGCGAACGAGGCATGAATCTTGAAAGAACAGAAAGATGAATGTAATAAACTGAGGAAAATAGCAGTTGTGACTGTGGGCAGATAACTGACAAGTCACCAGTTTTTTGTTTTAAGGGTGGACTTGCCCTTTAATAGTAGCTAGTTAATACCAAAATGTTGGTTAGACCAAATACTGGCACTGGACAAGATAGACTAGAGCAGTGTGAAGCAGTGTGAGCAGAATGAAAAATTAGCAACACGCCTTTTATCATTTTCTTACGTAGTAGAGAATTGTCATTGATAAAAGTGAAGACATCTTGGATATAAAATACAAATTTTA
>JAACNH010001404.1:0-76252 GCA_019447015.1 Hymenochirus boettgeri | reverse complement strand
AACCCAGGACTCAGTGTTATAGGATGGATGGGTTTAAACCCAGGACTTTGTGTTATAGCGTTGGTGGGTTTGAACCCAGGACTCAGTGTTATAGGATGGATGGGTTTAAACCCAGGACTTTGTGTTATAGCGTTGGTGGGTTTAAACCCAGGAATCAGTGTTATAGAATGGGTGGGTTTGAACCCAGGACTCTGTGTTATAGGATGGGTGGGTTTGAACCCAGGAATCCGTCTCCTTTGAACTTTACCCCCTTGCATCATTATGTGGGATTGTTGGAATATTTTCTGTTTGGTTCAATCAGCCCACTAGTCAGTCACACTAATTGCCCTGTATATGGCCTTAACCTCCATTGAAAACCAGGATAGTTAAGAAAAATGCTACTAAAATAACCGAGTTTATCATATGAAAACTGTAGCTGCAAAACTTGACTGGAAATTAGATAATTAAAAATGTAATTTGATAATTAAAATAGCCCTGACTTTCAATTTGCCAAGTTAAATATAGACACTGGGAGGAAAATATAATTATGAGTTATATACAGAATAAACCTCTGTATGTCTAATCAATCTATCTATCTGTATCTATGTATTTCTCTGTCTATTTATTTATATCTATCTGCCTCTATCTATCTGTCTGTCTATTTATTTATATCTATCTGTCTATATGTCTGTATCTATGTATCTGTCTGTCTATTTATTTATATCTATCTGTCTCTATCTATCTATCTGTCTATCTGTATCTATGTATCTGTCTGTCTATTTATTTATATCTATCTGTCTCTATCTATCTATCTATCTATCTATCTGTATGTCTGTATCTATGTATGTCTGTCTATTTATTTATATCTATCTATTTATCTATCATCTATTTATATCTATCATCTTTCTTTCTATCTGTATGTCTGTATCTATCTGTCTGTCTCTGTTTATCTATCTATTTATATCTATCTGTCTGTCTGTCTATCTATTATCTATCTGTATGTCTGTATCTGTCTATTTATTTATATCTATCTGTCCATATCTATCTATCTGTCTATTTATATTTATCTGTCTCTATCTATTTATATCTATCCATCTATCTATCTGTATGTCTGTATCTATGTATCTGTCTATTTATTTATATCTATCTGTCTCTATCGATCATCTATCTATTATCTTTCTTTCTATCTGTATTTCTGTCTCTGTTTATCTATCTATTTATATCTATCTATATGTCTGTCTGTCTATCTATTATCTATCTGTATCTATCTGTCTATTTATTTATATATATATCTTTCTCTATCTATCTATTATCCATCTATCTATTTATATCTATCTATCTGTCTGTCTGTCTATCTGTCTGTCTATTTATTTATATATATCTTTCTCTATCTATCTATCTATCTATCTATCTATCTATCTATCTATCTATCTATCTATCTATCTCTATCTATCTATTATTTATCTATCTATCATCTATCTATCTATCTGTATGTCTGTATCTGTCTATTTATTTATATCTATCTATTATCTATCTATTTATATCTATCATCTATTATCTATCTATTTATTACTATCTATCTATCATCTATTATCTATCTTTCTATCTATCTGTATGTCTTTATCTATCTATCTATCTGTCTTTGTCTATCTATTTATTATCTATCTATCTGTCTGTCTGTCTCTCTATCTCTGTCTGTCTATCTATCTCTCTATCTTTTCATCTGTCCATCTGTCTGCTATATGCTAGAGATGGGATCCGGATTTGACACGGAACCCCTCGGTTCCGTAAGATCCGTCCGAATCCGGGCGGATCCTCCAGATTTCGGGACATTTTCGATAATCGAAATATACAATAGGAGAACATTTTTGAGTTTCCGATCGTATTTTTGAAAATCGAACATTCGAGGCTATTTCGAAAATTAGCGAAAATAGCCTCGAACATTTGAAAATCTTCAAAAATACGACCGGAAACTCGAAAACGTTCTCCTATCGTATTTTCAATAATTTTGGAACGTTCGAGGCTATTTTATCCAGGAATCCCAAAACGTAATGAAACTAGTGAGTTAGATTTATAGTACCTTTCTATCTGTTGTTTATTTTGTTTACATGAAGGCCTTTGATGTAATGAATTTTGTAATATCTTGTTGCTCCCAAGCGATAAAAGTAATAATCTAATTATCTAAAGGACATTTCTGTTCCTCCTCCCATTCAGTAGAAAATCTGAGCAAAGGCAAACAGACACTCTCTGTCCAGTGTAAGCTCCTGGCTCTCCTCACAATAGATGGTTCTTACACATTCATCAGGAGACTTTAATCTACAGAGTCCTGGTGTCTAATCGGTCTAAATAATCCAATCAGTGGTCCATAGGGGCTCAACTGTCTTTAGGGTTGAGATTGTGGGTGGCAATATGTTCAGAATGAATTTCAACCTGTCCAGACTGTGTGTCTAGTAGTAGATCCATTTTACATCCTCCATGAAGCTCCTCTCATTGTAATTACGTGCCTTGTATCCATTTCCTTTCTGTCTGCTAGCCAATTCTCTGGTAATTCATCTGTGATATAGTTCCCTATCACTGTCAAGAGCTCTCATTCCCTGTCTGAACAGAGCAGCCATAGTGCTATTGATGTTGCTTTACCAGGCAGGGATTTTCATTGTATAAAAGGAGCAAAGATGAAAAGAGAGAAATATAGAATATAGATTGATGTGAGTCAGAGATAAATATACAATATAGATTGATGTGAGTCAGAGAGAAATATACAATATAGATTGATGTGAGTCAGAGAGAAATATAGAATATAGATTGATGTGAGTCAGAGAGAAATATATAGGTGCCCCCTATAACAAAAGCTGGTGAACTGGAGGGCTGACTGTAACACTAGCTGGTGAACTGTGGGGTTGACTTAACACTGGTGAACTAGAGGGCTGACTGTAACACTGGATGATGAAATGGAGGGCTGATTTAAAACTGGCTGTTTAACTGGATGGCTGACTTAACATTGGCTTCCAGACTCATTATAGTGAGGGAATGTGTAGTAAGGCCAAGGAAAGAGACAATGGCTCTCCGTAGATCATTATACCAGGTCTGTATTTGTGACTATCCAGTTCCGTCCATTAGCTAAAAAGTTTTTTTTTAAATTTTATTCCTTAAAGTAAACGTTCTGCTGCAGAACCAGTAAAGCATAGCAAAGGGAATGGAATCAATTGATTTTTTTTAAATAAAGATGTGTTGTAGAATACCTACGTATGTGTAATAAAGATAATTCATTTAAATAAAAATTATTTTTCCACTGAACTTTCCCTTTAAATTATTATTCCTGATATAACTTTAAGGACTTAATGGTATGCATATAGAAAGGCTTAACAGAAAGGGCTAGTATCATACTGTGTATATCATTGGTATGGTTGTCGAGAGACAGCCATAGGAAGAGACTCCCACATACTTTTCCTGTTTCGTGGAGGAGAGGGAACATGTTGGTTTTTTCAGATTCCTGTTGATTTTCCACTGCACGAAAATAACATTTACACCAACAGATGAAGTCAAAGTGTAAAATCTATTCCACAGTTTTACTCATGCAGAGATTTTGTTGTTGAATGTTTTATGGGATTGTAATTGTTCTTTCAATAGGTTGTATATTAATGCAGAACGACACAGTAAGAGGCACATAGATCCACAATGAATGAAAATACCAGTGGGAATGTTAGAAGATCAACGTTAACCTTTATAATGTGACCTAAATGTACAAAAATGGGCAGGACTAGAGATGTCCGAACTTCGCAAAATCCGGTCCGCTCGAGGAACCGTGAATTAAAATCCGCAAGCGGACCCATTAAAAGGAAAAATATCCTCGAAATTCAAAAAATTTCGAAAATACGAGAAAACTCGTAATTTCGAAAATTTTCGAAAATACGTATTTTCGAAAATACGAGTAATCCTCGTAATTTCGAAAATTTTCGAAAATACGTATTTACGGAAATAAGAGAAATCCTCGTATTTTCGTAAATTTTCGAAATACGAGAAATCTTGTAATTTCGAAAATTTTTTGAAAATACGAGAAATCCGCGGTTCGGAAGGCGGAAAATCCGTAAAAATCCGCCGTTCGCGAACGGGATAAATCCGTGGCGGATCCGGGTTCGGATCCGCGAACCGGCCATCCCTAGTCAGGACTGTGTGGCAAAACAAGGGGACAATATGAGGAATTTGGCCATATCTAACCCTCTATGTGATACCAAGGATTTAGTGGCTCTTTTATGTGACTAGCTGATTTAAGAAGTGTTTAATGAACACCAAGTTGTCACCAAGTTAAATGCCATCCACAGTCTTCTCAATAACCGTGTGTAAAGATATTTGAACCTTTCTGGAAAAGAAATCCAGAACAAATTTCTGCTCCTTCATCTTTCATGAAAATGTTGCTAATTTCTATTAGGAGCAGAGCTTTTCTACAAGATATTACGTAATAAATACAAATGACCTATTAATAATAATGTATGTGTTATTACAGGGCTCCTATGTCTATGAAGCAGGTTAAAAATCCTGCTCAGGGCACAGCAGTCCTGTGTAACGGGAGCCAATGACTTCTATTGCAAGGGGAGTGGTAGCCAACCTGGGTATTTAACATATGTATACTGTATAATATCCTCTATAATTGTTTAGAGAAGGGAAACTAATCACCTAAAGGACAACTAAACTGTTTTCATGTTTCGGGTTTTTTTTGTTTCATTTAAACTTAAATTGTATACCTACCTCCCATTGTGCAGTACCAACTTTAAAAGCCGCCATTTGCTTTGACTGGGAAAACTTGCACACAAAGCCTTCTCTGGAGCCATCTAGGCTATACCCCCAACGTGTATTTAAAGTCACAACTAAGGACACTCTATGTCAGTGCAACTTTAACATTGACCCTAAAAGATGTACAGTTGCAAGATTTATATGCAATAGGCGGACACCATACCCCTTATATGAATATGATCGTTTTGCACGTTTTTACTGTTAATATGGAATAAGGAAAACTTCTTAAAGGACAACTCCAACCTCATAATAACATCTTTTGGAAAGAACGGCCTCTTTAAAATATGTTGATATATCATAGTTTGTGCTATGAATTCATTACTGTATGCCTGCTATGCTTCTGGATGCCTCATGGAAACTGAGCAATTTAGAAACCTGTACTGAGCATTTACTGAGCCTGAGCATGCTCAGAAGAGGCAGACAGGGGATTAACATTCAGTCATTGGCTGTGATGTCATCTGTCAAATCCATAACTGACAGTTACTAACTGGAAGAACCAGGAAGCAGAAACAGGGGAAACAGGACATTTTGCAGGATTTCAGGTTAGACTTATAGATTTCACATTTCAAACTATTACCGTTTAGGGTTTTGGGGGGTGATTTACCTGTATGTAAGTTTTCATTTTGGGGCTGGACTTGCCCTTTAAACAAATTATTAAAAGCATGTTTACCCCTCAAATGCATTATAAACCACAATAATTAAAAAGCTGACAGATGTAGCACTAACTAATATGCGTCAAAATGTTCTTCTCCCCCTTCCCTCTGGCAAAAGGTTTCCGCCTCCTCTCCAAGGTCTTTTACAAGCTCGCACATGCTCAGAGGAGACAGCTAGGGGAATAACATTGAGTCATTGGCTGTGATGTCATCTGTTACATCCATGACAGCTGATGGTAACAGAACATCTGGCAGCATTTTAAGTTACATACATAAAACTATTGTAGTTGTGGTGTTTACCTATATACAATTCTGGGTTTTAGCGGTGGAGTTTACTTTTGGCTTCAAACCAAAACATCCTGAAGATATTTATAGGACAGAATAAAATAAAATGAGACTGCAGCTAGGCACTAGCACAGCCCACTGTAGAATTGCTCAGAATGACATCAAAGCTGTAGACGGCTTTTGCACATTGGAAACTGGTATTAGAAACAAATAATCCAGCTAATCAATAAATATGAGTCAGACTGTCACTTGGTGGCAGGAAAAATATTATATGATGATTATAAGTCCTTTAGGAAGAAGCAAAGATGAAGAACTTTGTAATTTGGTCATAGTCTAAAGACTTACAGGGCAGCTTACTTACATAGTCTAAAGACTTACAGGGCATGTACCGAGAGCCGTAATCGCTCACTATCGCCCCCTTTAGGCGAAGCACCGAGCTGATAGTGGATCTCAGTGCATTGTGAATGGACTTTGCCACTTTCGAATCTTTAATGCCAGCCATCTGCTGGAGTTAGAGATTACATCTTAAAGAACCATTATGGCTCGGTACATTGGTTGCTGCAGTTGCACAGTTTTTGCGTAACGTCGCAACTGTCGTTAATTGTGTTTCATTAACGCTTGGTACATCGGTTATCGTGATTTTAAAACACAAATAGCCAATGACGGCTCTCGGTTTATAACCCTGAATGTATTCATTGGTAAAGACAAGAAGGGAACCAGCAATAAGTTGGAGAGATACAATCACATTGGAAACCCACAGAGAACTCTGTCCTTGTGGGTGCCAGTAAATAAAATCAACTTGCACTAGGCAGGGCAAAGGAGCATTAAAGCAGAACTATATAGATACTTTAATGCTAATCTGCATAAATAAAATGTATATACACACACACACACACACTTACACAACAAGGAGCTCTATAGCTTAAGGGCAGAAATAGTTTTCCTTTCCTGTTGCTATAAAATGTGAGGAACATTAAAAGATGGAGGAAAAGCCATCCCTTTAACTAATCTGGGCTTGTAAGGTTTTTGTGGGACCTGTAATTGATCAATGGCTACTGACATCATCTACTTTCTGTTCCCTTTTCAGAATAAGCCAATCAAATCCCTGAATTCTAGTTGGACAATTCAATTTCTTCTCAAGGCCAGTGGGCACAAGCACAGACATTTAACTAATTACTAGCTTAGGATGCTGGAAAAATACTAAAAATGAACTCCAAAGCATATTGACATATAAAATAGACAAGGTTCATAAACTTGTAAACAGCTCAACACGAGTTTTTATATTATATATCCTCTGTGTTCTGTGTGTCTACTAAGCATTCCTACTAGAGATGTAATGTGGGTTCGAATCGAATCTCAGGGTTTAGAAGTCCAGACGAAACTTTTGGACTTCCCGGATTTCACGGAACCTGGATTTTAGATGATTATCAAATATCGAAAATAGAAAGTAGACGATTATCGAAAATCCAAAATAGAAAGTAGACGAATATCGAAAATCCCAAATAGAAAGTAGAAGATTATCGAAAATCCAAAATAGAAAGTAGAAGATTATCGAATATCGAAAATAGAAAGTAGATTATCGAAAATCCAAAATAGAAAGTAGACGATTATCGAAAATCCAAAATAGAAAGTAGAAGATTATTGAATATCGAAAATAGAAAGTAGATTATCGAAAATCCAAAATAGAAAGTAGACGATTATTGAAAATAGAAAGTAGACGATTATCGAAAATCCAAAATAGAAAGTAGACGATTATCGAATATCGAAAATAGAAAGTAGACGATTATCGAATATCGAAAATAGAAAGTAGACGATTATCGAATATCGAAAATAGAAAGTAGACGATTATCGAAAATCCAAAATAGAAAGTAGATGATTATCGAAAATCCAAAATAGAAAGTAGATGATATCGAAATCAAAGAAGAAAGTAGCGATATAATATCGAAAATAGAAAGTAGACGATTATCGAAAATCCAAAATAGAAAGTAGATGATTATCGAAAATCCAAAATAGAAAGTAGATGATTATCGAAAGTCCAAAATAGAAAGTAGACGATTATTGAATATCGAAAATAGAAAGTAGACGATTATCAAAAATCCAAAATAGAAAGTAGATGATTATCGAAAGTAGACGATTGATTGATTTTGGTAACTCTCGAAAATGGAATGCGGAAGCTCGAAAACAGCCAGATCGAGAGGAAAGATAGTTTTAAAATAAGTTTTGGTTATATTTATGGGGTCCCCAGAACATTCCTCAGGTCTCTGTGTCATTTACAGTAACCTACTATTACCCGTATATACTCGAGTATAAGTCGATCCGAGTATAAGTCGAGGTACCTATTTTTACCTGAAAAATTTGTAAAAACTGATTGACTTGAGTATAAGCCGAGGGTAGAAATTATGACCACTACTGCCTTCTGATTCTGTATGGTTTTGTGCCTTAAGATGCCCTTTAAATGGACAGCAGAATTCCCATACAGTAGTCCCATACAGTAATAGCCAAATCCAGTACCAGTAACCTCCAATGCCTTGGCACTCCATATATTTGGAAACTACAACTACCAGCATGCTTTGGTTGCTGGGATTTGTAGTTTCTAAACATGTGGAGTGGCTAGGTTCAATAAACTTTTAATTAAGCTTACCATCATTTACAATTCTCCTGACACCAATAGTTAAGTGTCACATGAGAGTTGTAGTTTCAAGCTGTCTCTTGCATTGAACTAGCAGCCATTTTTTGCCCTAAACTGAGATGACCCATCAGATTTCCATCATCCAGATGAGCAGTGACAGCGCTGAGTGAATCCAGCAGCCAGACTACAGGAAGCAGGAAGGAGTGTAAAGGCAGATCAGCTCCTGTAACTTTCTATGCAGGTTAACACCTACTGGTTACTATCTGCAATTGCAGCAGTTGGATCTAAATTAGGACTTGACCCGAGTATAAGCCGAGGTTAGATTTTCAGGCTAATTTTAAAGCCTGAAAATCTCGACTTATATTCGAGTATATACGGTACTATTTGTCCCTCAAAATGGACAGAAACTTTCACAAAAATATTTTCTATGGGATCATTTTAGAATTTTCAATTGAATTTCTACCAGTGACACCTTCACAACTGTACATACATGGGATTGTGTTTTTCAGTCTGAACCTTTAGCAGAATTCTCCCTTTCAATCAGGGTATTAATAAAATATGTTACGTCCAAAAAATGCCTCAGGGACTGCACACATTGATCATGGCTCTGCATTCCATTGTTTGTGTAAGTGTGTCATTATCAATAGAATGTTAGTAGATATCCATTGGATAGTGGTACCGCATAAACACGAAATGTAGGACTGTAGAGATGTCAGCATATTCTGCACATTTTCTCATCTGTATTGTGAATATAATGATTCAGGCAAAAAATTGTTAACAATGAAAAACCTTAAAAAGAACAAACAGGCCTATGTAATAAATGTTCCTATTATTAAAAATAGTGCTAATTTTGCCCCAACCAATCAGATGTTATGTACCATTTAAAAGCCATCATCTTTTAATTAACACCATTTTTAACGACAAGAACTTGTGCCAGACCAACATAAAAACAAACCAATTACACTTTGTGCCAACTGGACGCTATTGCCCTATACAAGCTTGCCCTATAGCTCAGGTGGCCTTATTATAATTTTTCTCCTAACCTGACCCATAAACATCTGCTCAGTTGAAGAGCTGTTTTTACAATTGATAATTACTGTTTGGGCTTTAATCGTTCCTTAGAGGAGAATGGAAGTTTAATAATAAATTAGCTTCAGGTGATTCTCCATATAACAAGAAAGTTTTCATTTCCAAAAAAAAATCTTTAAATACCAGTAAACCATTGTTTATTGATGTTTTCTTTCTTCATGTTTCCCATGGTACTTTGCTGCTGGTAATGTAAGACTGGTGATTGTCAAGATTTGGGAAGTAGAGGAGCTTGGGAAAAAGAGGAGGAGCATCATCACAAACACATCAATGTTTAGGCAACTGATAACATTTCTGAAGTTACAAATAAAGCAGTTTGAGTCTTCATGATTTGGGGAATAACCTGAACTCATTTTATTTTTAGAATTTTATTTTCCTTTAAAATCGATAAGCATTTTAAATCTCATTTTTGCTTAGTTGAAGTAAAGGAAACAGACTCAGCACCTTTTATGGAACTTTTCATATATTTTCATTAATCAATGTATTGCAGAAAGTTAATTTGGCTTTATATATTTTATTTCTTCATCCTTAGAAAAATGCCAACTATTTTTAATTTCCCTTTTAGAAATATTAACCTGCTTACACATCTCTATGCATATCCAACAGCCATTCATTCCTTACAGTTAAATTGTCCTCCCCCTTTTTTCCATTAATTAAAATTCAATTCCTCTTGGCAAATATAAACGTAATATATATAATAAATGTATAATAGAAAACGTAATATATATCATATAATAAATGTATAATAGAAAACGTAATACATATAATTTAATAAATGTATAATATAAATGTAATATATATTATAATAAATGTATAATATAAAGGTATAAGAATATGATACATTTATATGTATACATGAAATTGTAAAGTGCCACCGAAGATGTTGTTGGTGCTATATAAAATCTCAAAAATAATGCAATATATATATAAAAATATAAATATAATTTCTTGAACCCCTTTCGTGACTGTATTCTAGAATTCATTCTGACTGACTGTATTCTAAAACCCATTCCGACCATGACTGTGTTCCAGAAGTCATTCTGCCTGTAACTGTATTCTAAAACCCATTCCAACCGTGATTGTATTTGATAACTCATTCTGATCAAGACTGTATTCTAGAACTCATTCCACCTGTAACTGTATTCTAGAACCTATTCTGGCGGTGACTGTATTCCAGAACTCATCCTCAATGTGACTGTATTCTAGAACTCATTTTGCCTGTTACTGTATTCTAGAACCTATTCCACCCACAGCTGTAATCTAGAACTCATTCCGACCGCGGTTTATTCTAGAACTCGTTCTGATCACGACTGTATTCTAGAACCTATTCTGACCGTGACTGTATTCTGGAGCTCACTCTAGTCGTTACTCTATTCTAGAACCTATTCCAACCGCGGCTGTAATCTAGAACTCATTCCAATTGTGACTGTATTCTAGAACCCATTACGACTATTACTGTATTCTAGAACTCATTCTGCCTGGACCGTTATTCTAGAATCCATTTGACCCAGGCTGTATTTTAGAGCCCATTCCGTGACCGCGACTGTATTCTAGAACTCATTTTGCCTGTAACTGTATTCTAGATCCAATTAAAATAGGTGGCTGCATTATAAAGCTCCTTTAGACACCTGTTTGGTCCAGGTGCTATGCCCCAGACCCGTTCACGATTTGTAATAAATAAACCATATTGTATATGGTATTATCATAACCATAGTGTATGGCACTCTGTGTATGATTTTGATCTGGTGTGCGCCCGTGTTCATCTTTGGAGGTTTTACTTGTATTCTAGAACCCATTCTTACTGTGACTTTAATCTAGAACCCATGCTTACCATGATTGTATTCTAGAACCCAGTCTGAATGTGGACTGTAATCTAGAACCCATGCTTACCTTGATTGTATTCTAGAACCCAGTCTGACTGTGACTAATCTAGAACCCATGCTTACTTTGATTGTATTCTAGAACCCATTCGTACTGTGACTGTAATCTTGAACCCACGCTTACCTTGATTGTATTCTAGAACCCATTCTTGCTGTGACTGTAATCTAGAATCCATGCTTCCCTTGATTGTATTCTAGAATCCATTCTTACAGTGACTGTAATCTAGAACCCATGCTTCCCTTGATTGTATTCTAGAATCCATTCTTACAGTGACTGTAATCTAGAACCCATGCTTTGGTGGTTTCTAGACCCATTCTTGCGGTGACTGTAATCTAGAACCCATGCTTACCGTGATTGTATTCTAGAAACATTCTTGCTGTACTGTAATCTAGAACCCATGCTTACCTTGATTATTCTAAGAACCCATTCTTACTGTGACTGTAATCTAGACCCATGCTTACCTTGATTGTATTCTAGAACCCAGTCTGACTGTGACTGTAATCTAGAACCCATGCTTACCTTGATTGTATTCTAGAACCCATTCTTACTGTGACTGTAATCTAGAACCCATGCTTACCCTTGATTGTATTCAGAACCCATTCTTACTGTGACTGTAATCTAGAACCCTGCTTACCTTGATTATTTCTAGAACCCAGTCCTGACTGTGACTGTAATCTAGAACCCATGCTTACTTTGATTGTATTCTAGAACCCATCGTACTGTGACTGTAATCTAGAACCCAGCTTACTTTGATTGTATTCTAGAACCCATTCTTACTGTGACTGTATCCTAGAACCCATGCTTCCCTTGATTGTATTCTAGAATCCATTCTTACTGTGACTGTAATCTAGAACCCCTTGCTTACCTTGATTGGTTCTAGAACCCATTCTTACGGTGACTGTAATCTAGAGCCCATGCTTACCGTGATTGTATTCTAGAACCCATTCTTACTGTGACTGTAATCTAGAACCCATGCTTACCTTGATTGTATTCTGAACCCATTCTTGCTGTGACTGTAATCTAACCCATGCTTACCTTGATTGTATTCTAAACCCATTCTTGCTGTGACTGTATCTAGACACCATGCTTACCTTGGTTGTATTCTAGAACCCGTTCTGACTGTGACTACTAGAACCCATGCTTACCTTTGATTGTATTCTAGAACCCATTCTTACGGTGACTGTAATCTAGAACCCATGCTTGCCTTGATTGTATTCTAGAACCCATTCTTACTGTGACTGTAATCTAGAACCCATGCTGCCTTGATTGTATTCTAAACCCATTCTTACCGTGACTGTAATCTAGAACCCATGCTTGCCTGATTGTTATTCAAGAACCCATTCTTACTGTGACTGTAATCTAGAACCCATGCTACCTTGATTGTATTCTAGAACCCATCCGCACTGTGACTGTAATCTAGAACCCATGCTTACTTTGATTGTATTCTGAACCCATTCTTTGCTGTGACTGTAATCTAGAACCCATGCTTACCTTGATTGTATTCTAGAATCCATTCTTGCTGTGACTGTAATCTAGAATCCGTGCTTACCTTGATTGTATTCTAGAACCCATTCTTACTGTGACTGTAATCTAGAATCCATGCTTACCTTGATTGTATTCTAGAACCATTCTTACTGTGACTGTAATCTAGAACCCATGCTTACCGTGATTGTATGCTAGAACCCAGTCTGGCTGTTGACTGTATTGCAGCTATCTCACACATGACACCCAATACAGGTCTCATTCATTACAGTGAGTGCAATTTAATCAACTAGAATAAAAGCAACACAGCGGTTAGGGGAATGTTTGTTTGGTAAATTGCTTTTTTTTTTATTGCAGAACCCATCCGCACTGTGACTGTAATCTAGAACCCATGCTTACTTTGATTGTATTCTAGAACCCATTCTTGCTGTGACTGTAATCTAGAACCCATGCTTACCTTGATTGTATTCTAGAATCCATTCTTGCTGTGACTGTAATCTAGAATCCGTGCTTACCTTGATTGTATTCTAGAACCCATTCTTACTGTGACTGTAATCTAGAATCCGTGCTTACCTTGATTGTATTCTAGAACCCATTCTTACTGTGACTGTAATCTAGAACCCATTCTTACTGTGACTGTAATCTAGAACCCATTCTTACTGTGACTGTAATCTAGAACCCATGCTTACCTTGATTGTATTCTAGAACCCATTCTTGCTGTGACTGTAATCTAGAACCAGTCTTACCTTGATTTGTATTCTAGATCCATTCTTGCTGTGACTGTAATCTAGAATCCTTGCTTACCTTGATTGTATTCTAGAAAATTCTTACTGTGACGTAACTAGAATCCCGTGCTTACCTTGATTGATTCTAGAACCCATTCTTACTGTGACTGTAATCTACACCCATTCTACCGTGACTGTAATCTAGAACCCATTCTTACTGTGACTGTATCTAGAACCCATTCTTACTGTGACTGTAATCTAGAACCCATGCTTACCTTGATTGTATTCTAGAACCCATTCTTACTGTGACTGTAATCTAGAATCCATGCTTACCTTGATTGTATTCTAGAACCCATTCTTACTGTGACTGTAATCTAGACCCATGCTTACCTTGATTGTATTCTAGAATCCTTCTTACTGTGACTGTAATCTAGAATCCATGCTTACCGTGATGTATTCAGAACCCTTCTTACTGTGACTCTAATCTAGAATCCATGCTTACCGTGATTGTATTCTAGAACCATTCTTACTGTGACTGAATCTTAGAACCCATGCTTACCTTGATTGTATTCTAGAACCCATTCTTACTGTGACGTATCTAGAACCCATGCTACCTTGATTGTATTCTAGATCCATTCTTCTGTGACTGTATCTAGAATCCTGCTTACCTTGATTGTATTCTAGAACCCATTCTTACTGTGACTGTAATCTAGAATCCGTGCTTACCTTGATTGTATTCTAGAACCCATTCTTACTGTGACTGTAATCTAGAACCCATTCTTACTGTGACTGTAATCTAGAACCCATTCTTACTGTGACTGTAATCTAGAACCCATGCTTACCTTGATTGTATTCTAGAACCCATTCTTGCTGTGACTGTAATCTAGAACCCATGCTTACCTTGATTGTATTCTAGAATCCATTCTTGCTGTGACTGTAATCTAGAATCCGTGCTTACCTTGATTGTATTCTAGAACCCATTCTTACTGTGACTGTATCTAGAATCCGTGCTTACCTTGATTGTATTCTAGAACCCATTCTTACTGTGACTGTAATCTAGAACCCATTCTTACCGTGACTGTATCTAAACCATTCTTACTGTGACTGTAATCTAGAACCCATTCTTACTGTGACTGTAATCCTAGAACCCATGCTTACCTTGATTGTTATCTAGAACCCATTCTTACTGTGACTGTAATCTAGAATCCATGCTTACCTTGATTGTATTCTAGAACCCATTCTTACTGTGACTGTAATCTAGAACCCATGCTTACCTTGATTGTATTCTAGAATCCATTCTTACTGTGACTGTAATCTAGAATCCATGCTTACCGTGATTGTATTCTAGAACCCATTCTTACTGTGACTCTAATCTAGAATCCATGCTTACCGTGATTGTTATTCTAGAACCCCTTCTTACTGTGACTGTAATCTAGAACCATGCTTACCATGATTGTATTCTAGAACCCATTCTTACTGTGACTGTATATCTAGAACCCATGCTTACCTTGATTGTATTCTAAAATCCATTCTTGCTGTGACTGTAATCTAGAATCCGTGCTTACCTTGATTGTATTCTAGAACCCATTCTTACTGTGACTGTAATCAGAATCCGTGCTTACCTTGATTGTATTCTAGAACCCATTCTTACTGTGACTGTAAATCTAGACCCATTCCTAACTGTGCCTGTAATCGACCCATTCTTACTGTGACTGAATCAGAACCCATGCTTACCTTGATTGTATTCTAAACCCATTCTTGCTGTGACTGTAATCGAGAACCCATGCTTACCTTGATTGTATTCTAGAATCCATTCTTGCTGTGACTTGTAATCTAGAATCCGTGCTTACCTTGATTGTATTCTAGAACCCATTCTACTGTGACTGTAATCTAGAATCCTGTGCTACCTTGATTGTATTCTAGAACCCATTCTTACCGTGACTGTAATCTAGAACCCATTCTTACTGTGACTTGTAATCTAGAACCCCATTCTTACTGTGACTGTAATCTAGAACCATGCTTACCTTGATTGTATTCTAGAACCCATTCTACTGTGACTGTAATCTAGAACCCATGCTTACCTTGATTGTATTCTAGAACCCATTCTTACTGTGACTGTAATCTAGAACCATGCTTCCTTGATTGTATTCTAGAATCCATTCTTACGTGACTGTAATCTAGAACCATGCTTCCCTTGATTGTTTCTAGAATCCATTCTTACAGTGACTGTAATCTAGAACCCATGCTTTGGTGTTTCTAGAACCCATTCTTTGCGGTGACTGTAATCTAGAACCCATGCTTCCGTGATTGTATTCTAGAAAACATTCTTGCTGTGACTGTAATCTAGAACCCATGCTTACTTGATTGTATTCTAGAACCCATTCTTACTGTGACGAATCTAGAACCCATGCTTACCTTGATTGTATTCTAGAACCCAGTCTGACTGTGACTGTAATCTAGAACCCATGCTTACCTTGATTGTATTCTAGAACCCATTCTTACTGTGACTGTAATCTAGAACCCATGCTTACCTTGATTGTATTCTAGAACCCATTCTTACTGTGACTGTAATCTAGAACCCATGCTTTACCTTGATTGTATTCTGAACCCAGTCTGACTGTGACTGTAATCTAGAACCCATGCTTACTTTGATTGTATTCTAGAACCCATCCGTACTGTGACTGTAATCTAGAACCCATGCTTACTTTGATTGTATTCTAGAACCCATTCTTACTGTGACTGTAATCTAGAACCCATGCTTCCCTTGATTGTATTCTAGAATCCATTCTTACTGTGACTGTAATCTAGAACCCCTGCTTACCTTGATTGTGTTCTAGAACCCATTCTTACGGTGACTGTAATCTAGAGCCCATGCTTACCGTGATTGTATTGTTCTAAACCCATTCTTACTGTGACTGTAATCTAGAACCCATCTTACCTTGATTGTATTCTAGAAACCCATTCTTGCTGTGACTGTAATCTAGAACCCATGCTTACCTTGATATTGTATCTAGAACCCATTCCTGCTGTGACTTGTAATCTAGAACCCATGCTTACCCTTGGTTGTATTCTAGAACCCAGTCTGACTGTGACTAATCTAGAACCCATTCTTACCTTGATTGTATTCTAGAACCCACTTCTTACTGGTGACTGTAATCTAGAACCCATGCTTGCCTTTGGTATCTAGAACCCATTCTTACCTGTACTGTAATCTAGAACCCATGCTTACCTTGATTGTATTCTAGAACCCATTCTTACGTGACTGTAATCTAGAACCCATGCTTCCTTGATGTATTCAGAATCCATTCTTGTGTGACTGTAATCTAGAACCCTGCTTCCTTGATTGTATTCTAGAACCCATCCGCACTGTGACTGTAATCTAGAACCCATGCTTACTTTGATTGTATTCTAGAACCCATTCTTGCTGTGACTGTAATCTAAACCCATGCTTACCTTGATTGTATTCTAGAATCCATTCTTGCTGTGACTGTAATCTAGAATCCGTGCTTACCTTGATTGTATTCTAGAACCCATTCTTACTGTGACTGTAATCTAGAATCCATGCTTCCTTGATTGTATTCTAGAACCCATTCTTACTGTGACTGTAATCTAGAACCCATGCTTACCGTGATTGTATGCTAGAACCCAGTCTGGCTGTTGACTGTATTGCAGCTATCATCACTGACACCCAATACAGGTCTCATTCATTACAGTGAGTGCAATTTAATCAACTAGAATGAAAAGCAAACAGCGGGTTAGGGGAATGTTTGTTTTGGGTAAATTGCTTTTTTTTTTATTGCAGAACCCATCCCGCACTGTGACTGTAATCTAGAACCCATCTTATTTGATTGTATTCTAGACCCATTCTTGCTGTGACTGTAATCTAAGAACCCATGCTTACCTTATTGTATTCTAGAATCCATTCTTGCTGTGACTGTAATCTAGAATCCGTGCTTACCTTGATTGTATTCTAGAACCCATTCTACTTGACTGTAATCTAGAATCCTTGCTTACACTTGATTGTATTCTAGAACCATTCTTACTGTGACTGTAATCCTAGAACCCATTCTTACTGTGACTGTAATCTAGAACCCATTCTACTGTGACTGTAATCTAGACCCATGCTACCTTGATTGTATTCTAAATCCATTCTTGCTGTGACTGTAATCTAAATCCGTGCTTACCTTGATTGTATTCTAGAACCCATTCTTACTGTGACTGTAATCTAGAATCCGTGCTTACCTTGATTGTATTCTAGAACCATTCTTACTGTGACTTGTAATCTAGAACCCATTCTTACTGTGACTGTAATCTAGAACCCTTCTTACTGTGACTGTAATCTAAACCCTTGCTTACCTTGATTGTATTCTAGAAACCCATTCTTGCTGTGACTTGATAACTAGAACCCATGCTTACCTTGATTGTATTCTAAATCCATTCTTGCTGTGACTGTAATCTAGAATCCTCCGTGCTACCTTGATTGTATTCTAACATTCTTACTGTGACTGTAATCTAGAATCCGTGCTTACCTTGATTGTATTCAGAACCCATTCTTACTGTGACTGTAACTAGAACCCATTCTTACCGTGACTGTAATCTAGAACCCATTCTTACTGTGACTGTAATCTAGAACCCATTCTACTGTGACTGTAATCTAGAACCCATGCTTACCTTGATTGTATTCTAGAACCCTTCTTCGTGACTGTAATCTTAGATCCATGCTTACTTGATTGTATTCCTAGAACCCATTCTTACTGGACTGTAATCTAGAACCCATGCTTACCTTGATTGTATTCTAGAATCCATTCTTACTGTGACTGTAATCTAGAATCCAATGCTTACCGTGATTGTATTCTAGAACCATTCTTACTGTGACTCTAATCTAGAATCCATGCTTACCGTGATTGTATTCTAGAACCCATTCTTACTGTGACTGTATCTAGAACCCATGCTTACCATGATTGTATTCTAGAACCCATTCTTACTGTGACTGTACTCTAGAACCCATGCTTACCTTGATTGTATTCTAAAATCCATTCTTGCTGTGACTGTAATCTAGAATCCGTGCTTACCTTGATTGTATTCTAGAACCCATTCTTACTGTGACTGTAATCTAGAATCCGTGCTTACCTTGATTGTATTTTCTAGAACCCATTCTACTGTGACTGTAATCTAGAACCCATTCTTACTGTGACTGTAATCTAGAACCCATTCTTACTGTTACTGTAATCTAGAACCCTGCTTACCTTGATTGTATTCTAGAAACCCTTCTTGCTGTGACTGTAACTAGAACCCATGCTTACCTTGATTGTATTCTAGAATCCATTCTTGCTGTGACTGTAATCTAGAATCCGTGCTTACCTTGATGTATTCTAAACCATTCTTACTGTGACTGTAATCTAGAATCCGTGCTTACCTTGATTGTATCTAGACCCATCTTCTGACTGTGACTGTAAATCTAGAACCCATTCTTTACCGTGACTGTAATCTAGACCATCTTACTGTGACTGTAATCTAGAACCATTCTTACTGTGACTGTAATCTAGAACCCATGCTTACCTTGATTGTATTCTAGAACCCATTCTTACTGTGACTGTAATCTAGAATCCATGCTTTTACCTTGATTGTAATTCTAGAACCCATTCTTACTGTGACTGTAATCTAGAACCCATGCTTACCTTGATGTGTTTCTAGAATCCTTCTTACTGTGACTGTAATCTAGAATCCATGCTTAACCGTGGATTGTATTCTAGAACCCATTCTTACTGTGACTCTATCTAGAATCCTGCTTACCGTGATTGTATTCTAAACCCATTCTTACTGTGACTGTAATCTAGAACCCATTCTTACTGTGACTGTAATCTAGAACCCATTCTTACGTGACTGTAATCTAGAACCCATGCTTACCTTGATTGTATTCTAAACCCATTCTTACTGTGACTGTAATCTAGAATCCATGCTTACCTTGATTGGTATTCTAGAACCCATTCTTACTGTGACTGTAATCTAGAACCCATGCTTACCTTGATTGTATTCTAGAATCCATTCTTACTGTGACTGTAATCTAGAATCCATGCTTACCGTGATTGTATTCTAGAACCCATTCTTACTGTGACTCTAATCTAGAATCCATGCTTACCGTGATTGTATTCTAGAACCCATTCTTACTGTGACTGTAATCTAGAACCCATGCTTACCATGATTGTATTCTAGAACCCATTCTTACTGTGACTGTAATCTAGAACCCATGCTTACCTTGATTGTATTCTAAAATCCATTCTTGCTGTGACTGTAATCTAGAACCCATGGGGGGCTTGACCTTGATTGTTTCTAAACCCTTCTTACTGTGATGTAATCTAGAAACCCATGCTTCCTTGATTGTATTCTAGAACCCATTCTTATGGTGACTGTAAGCTAGAACCCATGCTTACCGTGATTGTATTCTAGAACCCATCCTTACTGTGACTGTAATCTGAACCCATGCTTACCTTGATTGTATTCTAGAACCCATCCGTAGCTGTACTGTAATCTAGAAACCCATGCTTACCTTGATTGGTATGCTAGAACCCAGTCTGGCTGTTGACTGTATTGCAGCTATCATCACTGACACCAATCAGTCTCATTCATTCACAGTGAGTGCAATTTAATCAACTAGAATGAAAGCAAACAGCGTTTAGGGGAATGTTTGTTTTGGTAAATTGCTTTTTTTTTTATTGCAGAAACTTGTCAATGTAAAAAAAATATTCTGCAAAGGCCGAATCCCATAATTGGCCCTTGTGGTCCTGTAAACGCCATGTGCTGGATTTTAATTTCCTATATCTGCAGCCATGTTTCTATGTAGAAATTACTGGTTTCCTCACTGCTCAGTCTTGATTACAGAGAGGAGACGGGCAGGTCACCCGTATATGATTGCTAGCTCTGGCAGGGGAAAGGGAGGGGGAATTGTAGACCTCTCATGCATTCATGTATATTTTATCTTAGTTATGATTTAAAATATTATTATTTTACAGTAAAATTTAAATCCTTTCCGGTTTGCTAGTCAAGAGAATCCTAATAATAATGATTAAACAGTCTAACTCTCTGCCTACAAGATACATTTTATTTGGCTGTAATATCTGCCTGATCTAAACACAGCCAACACATTGACATTCTAACTAGAGCTAATTAGATTTCCATGGCTAACCCCTACAAATATGACAGATGTTATTTCATGTTCTCTTACTAATTATTACCGTATCGCTGTCCTCTATATATTAGCACATTATGGCCAGAAATATTTAGTCACAAGCAAAAAAATATTAATTTGGGACATTAAACATGGGGGGGTCTAGGTAAGGATTAGTGAGATTGTGATTTGAATGTAAAAGCCAAGTCCACATCTTAAATGTAAATATGAAAAGTATATAGGTAAACTTCACACAGAAAACTGAGAGATGTAAGACTAACCTGATTTGCTGCGTGATGTTCTGTTACCCCTCTTCCTGTTTCTTCGGTTTGCAGCTGTCAGAAATAGATGTGACAGCTGAGAGGAAGCAGGGTTAGGGGAAAGAACATTTCACGGGTTTGTCCTTCATCTGTCAGCTTTCTAACTTTGCTGGTATTGGGGGATTTAACTATATATATATAATATATTATAATCGATTGGGTATGAACAGCCCTTTAATGTCCTTAGGCCTTTTACACACGGGACGATATTTAGAAATTTGTTATGTAAGTAAAATGAACACAATGCAATGTATTTAGTGTATTAAACATGTGGATATTCTGTATGTCCTCTAACTATTCACATGAAGATCTGGGGATATAATGTAACATTTTTGTTTTTCCCTATATAGTCGGGGCTGTGCCAGTCGATAAACGAGAGCGCCCTGAAGAAACGGTAAGTTAACGTGTTTCCTTTTCTTTTCTTTTTCGTTGTATCCAGAATATGAAATGTTGATTTTAATTTACTTCCATTGATTGAACATTTTTGCCTTTTACTTCTTTATTTGATAGGAGTTGATTGTTTTTATACAGACACATCTTTGGTGATCACAATACCTTTCATAATGTAGTGCTGGTTATTTTTTCTCTTGTCATCTTTTCTGCTCAGCCCTTAACCCTTTCTGTGGTCGATCTGTTTGAAACAAGATTAATTGGAAGGGATGGATTTCACATATTGGCTACATAGATTAAAAGAGACCTAAGGGGGTTATTCAATAAAAGTTCTTATCGTTTAAAATGGTGCTAATTTTGCCCCAACCAATCAGATTGTTAGCTTTCAAATGTTACATAAGTTCTGATTGGTTGGGGCAAATTAGCAATTAGTCCAACCTCCCAATATTGTTTCACATGAAGAAAGGCATTCAATATGGGGATTTAGAATAACACAATCTTACCTCCCTGCCCCATATACTTTAGATCTGGCCTGGGAAATGCAGGTAAAACTGCTGCTCGACCTTGCAACCTATTAAGATTTATTGTCAGCTTCATTTTTCCTATTCTGGCAGAGTAAGCTACTCCTCCTCCATGCTGTCAATCAAGGCAGTGACTGCTGATAACCACATCCAATGATTGACTGCGGTCTCCTCTGCACATGCTCAAGTTCCTAAAAGCTCATTGAGCAGAGGAGAAGGGCAGCAACCTCAGCCACAAGACATGATAAAATACCCAGTTAGAATTGACAGTGACCATTTTTTTTCAATTTAAGGGTGAACTTGCCCTTGAAAAACCTTTTTAATAACTTTTTTCTTCCTGGTTACTGATTGAAATGTTCAGTACAGACTTTTAAAAAATTTTAAAACACCACCAGATTCACAGATTTTCAAACAGTTCCGAGTTGAAACCAGGTTTGTTTCGAAAAGATTCGTCACTATTTCCCTGCCTCAGTTTTGGGGTGATAAGGTGTAAAATGTGACAAAATCTTGAAATCTGATATCAGAATAGCGCAAGGTAAAAAAAAAATGTAAAAGTCAGCAATTCTAGTGCTGTTAACTACCAATAAAATATTTCTTAGTTTTGATTCACACTCCAAGACATGGTTTATTTCTTTTTCTCTGGCTGAAAATTCTCCTCTAATGACAAACATTTCCAGCATACTAGTATATTTCTAATGGGATCCTATTTTTAATACCCCCGTTGCTACGCGATTAGAGATGTAATGTGGGTTCGTTGAACCCAGTTTCGAATCGAATCTGAGGTTTCGAACTTTCGAACTCCAAATTTCACGAAACCCGAGTTTTTTTTTAATTTTTTTATCGAAAATCGAAAGATAATATCGAAAACGAAAGTATATAATTATCGAAAATCGAAATAGATAATTATCGAAATCGAAAGGAGATAATTATCGAAAATCGAAAGTAGATAATTATCGAAAATCGAAAGGAGATAATTATCGAAATCGAAAGTAGATAATTATCGAAAATCAAAAGTAGATAATTATCCAAATCAAAAGTAGATAATTATCCAAATCGAAAGGAAAACGTTTTCCGAAAATCGAACTTTCGAAACCTAAAAAATTACGAAAATTCAAAACAAAACTCAACATTTTTCGAACATCTCTATCGCGATACCTAACAATGGTTCACTAACAACAACAAATTTACTTTCTCAAGCTTTCGTTTTATTTACTAGTCACTTTTTATTTAGACGTTGAACAAAAATACCTGAAACAATCATGGATCCAGAAACAATCATGGATTCAGAAACATCATGGATTCAGAAACACTCATGGATCCAGAACTCTATTTACTTTCTGTCTGTGACATCAATAATAAGTCCGCCAGTTGTAGGTGGATAAAACCCTAATATAACATGTTATAAGGACCATAGCAATAAAATGTTCGCTTTGTTATTTCCCCTATTTTTGGGTCAGAAGGTCTGGCTATTATCTCTTTGCATTTATCTCCAGGCGATATGAGTCATTTATAGTAGGAGGAATCGAGTGAAAGGAAAGGAAATGTCCAACCATGATCCTCATCAAGTCAACACTAAGGGAAAGGCGCAATATATTTCAGCCATGCCCAGATATATATTGGCCTTTTTAAACTGAACTGATTTGCACCAGGGGATCAGTCCCTTCCTGAGACATGTTACAGTTTAATTGCTTATGACTTTTCCTTGACATTTAGAAGTTGGCTGTCCGGTAAGACTCTGCTTCTTTATTTAATCATTTCTCTGTGCCATATGCTGCTTAGATTTGCAGTTCCTCTCTCTTTGTTTCCCCAAACAAATTTTACTGGTATTATCTATGCATAGGGGATCCTCATAGACAAAACAATAACTATTGGAAATAAATTTTTCAAAAAATAAACATTTTTTTCAATGGTAACTATGATTAGGACCATACAACATACAACCATTCTCAAAGATCCTTAAAGGCAAGCCCCCCTTAAATGAACCTTGTATTTCACTAATCATCCCCCAAACCCTAAAACTGCAATAGTTAAAAGTTAAAAGATGTAAGACTAACCTGAAATGCTGCCCTATTTCCCTCCTTTTAAACAAAGCAGACTGCTCGTTCACAGCTGATCGGCCTGCCTGGGCAGAATCTTCAACAATTGTCTTTAGAAAATCTGCCATCTGTTTCTGCCCGTTAACCTTAAACGTTGGGGGTGAGGGAGACACCCCCACCTCATATAAACTTAAAGGGATGTTTTAATAATTCAGGTTGTAGTGTCCAACTTACAGTACTCTGTCTAAGAGCAATAGATTTCTATCCATGCATATTGGGCCGACTGTCATTCTGAATAAATCCGCCCAGTGCAAGTTCTGCTGGCTGTTTGAAATGGGAACCCAGGACATAATATTTTTGACGCCCATTGCCACTTGCTGAAAAAAAAACTTCCATTAAAAAAAAAAAAAAAGATGCATTTAATTTGCCCTTTGCAGGATAAAGATTACCGTATTACTCGAGTATAAACCGTCCCGAGTTATAAACCGAGGTACCTATTTTAGCTAAAAAAGGGAAAAATATTGACTCGAGTATACACCGAGGGGGTAGTATTTGCCACTTAAGATGTTTGGAAACTACACTCCAGCATGCTTTATTGCTGGAGTTGTAGTTTTCAAACATCTTAAGTGGCATACTTGCAAATAGGGGTAAACCTCCTTTATTTTGTGCATACAGTATGCACAAATAACAAAGGTTTACTCTTATTGTAAATATTGCCCTGGTGTCCGTGGTATTCTCCTACCTTGTCTGGCGGCCGCTCGCTCCTCCTCGCCCGCATCCTCAGTGCGCATCCGGATGATGTCACTACTCTGCGCCCAAAGTGAGAGGCGCCGGGTAGTGACATCATCTGGATGCGCACTGATATGCGGATCGCGCGGCCCGACAAGTAGCAGAAAGGTTACTCGAGTATAAAGCCTGAAAACCTCGGTTTATACTCGAGTATATA
This sequence comes from Hymenochirus boettgeri, assembly GCA_019447015.1. Classification (NCBI taxonomy): domain Eukaryota; kingdom Metazoa; phylum Chordata; class Amphibia; order Anura; family Pipidae; genus Hymenochirus; species Hymenochirus boettgeri. Next base: position 51,366 of record JAACNH010001404.1, on the reverse strand, counting down.
CGGTAAAGTGGTTGAAAGAGCATTGAAGAGTTTTGTGTTAACTAATGTCTCACCCGTACCGTCTAACACAATATTTCATTTTAATGGGAACATTCGACCGTAGAGGAAGAATATAAAATCACCAGTTTGTTCTCTATTCGGTCCCAAGCGCGAGTCCCTTATTTCAGGGGCAGATTGAATCCATGTTTTTCCCCGGATTAAGTTGGTGACCACTCAGACAGACATTGATTTCGCCAGTGGTAAATACTTTTCGGACTGGGCTCTTTGGGGCAGGATTTGGTTCAATGTTAGTTTATGAAAAATAAATCAAATTAAATGCACTGAATGCATTTTCTTGTATGTCAACATTCCTCAGATGTCTTGTCTCCTTCCTTCCCACGGGATTGCGTCTGGCTGCAGTGGGTGAAACAAATCCTTTATGTAGCTTTACATCTATAGATTTCTCACCCCTTTATTAAATGTTAACAATTAAATGTAATAAAAACTGTACATATCTATTTTTCAACCTTATCCATCGTCTATCACAATTACTTTATTTCTCACATCGGAAAAAATAAAGACTCATCCCACATTCTATGTAGTAAGTATTGTTTATACACATTCTAGGTAGTAAGTATTGTTTATACACATTCCAGGTAGTAAGTATTGTTTATACACATTCTAGGTATAAGTATTTTTTATCACAGACATTCTAGGTAGTAAGCATTGTTTATACACACAGACATTCTAGTAGTAAGTATTGTTTATACACACAGACATCTAGTAGTAAGCATGTTTTCACACAGACATCAGGTAGTAATATTGTTTATACACACAGACATCTAGGTAGTAAGTATTGTTTATACACACACAGACATTCTTAGGTAGTAAGTATTGTTTATTATACACACGACATTCTAGGTAGTAAGTTTGTTTATACCACAGACATTCTAGGTATTAAGTATTGTTAACACCACAGACATTCTAGGTATAAGTTTGTTTATAACACAGACATTAGTAGTAAGTTGTTTATACAAGTTCTAGGTAGTAAGTATTGTTTTATACACACCGACATTCTAGGTAGGAAGTATTGTTATATACACATTCTAGGTAGTAATATTGTTTATACACACAGACATTCTAGGTAGTAAGTTATTTTTATACTACAGACATTCTAGGTAGTAATTGTTGTTATACACATTCTAGGTAGTAAGTATTGTTTATACACATAGACATCTATGTAGTAAGTATTGTTTTTACACATATAGGTATTAAGTTATGCTTATACTCACAGACTTCTAGTTAGTAAGTTTTTTATACACCAGACTTCTAGGTAGTAAGTATTGTTTATACACATTCTAGGTAGTAGTATTGTTTACACACACGACATTCTAGGTAGTAAGTAATTGTTATACACATAGAACATCAGGTAGTAAGTATTGTTTATAAACAACAGACATCTAGGTAGTTATCGTATTGTTTTATACACATTCTAGTAGTAAGTATTGTTTATAAACACACGACATTCTAGGTAGTAAGTTTGTTTAACACAGACATTCTGAGGTAGTAAGTATTGTTTAATACACACAGACATTCTAGGTAGTACGTATTGTTTTTATACACACAGACATTCTCGGTAGTAGTATTGTTTATACACACAGAACTTCTAGGTAGTAAGTATTGTTTATACACACAGACATTCTAGGTAGTAAGTATGTTTTTATACACCAGACATTCTAGTAGTATATTGTTTATACACCCAGACATTCTAGGTAGTTAATATTGTTTCACACACGACAATCTAGGTAGTAAGTATTGTTTATACACACAGACATTCTAGTAGTAGTATTGTTTATAACACACAGACATTCTAGGTAGTAAGTATTGTTTACACATTCTAGTAGTAATATTGTTATACACACAGACATTCTAGGTAGTAAGTATTGTTTATACACATAGACATTCTAGGTAGTAAGTATTGTTTATAAACACAGACATTCTAGGTAGTAAGTATTGTTTATACACATTCTAGGTAGTAAGTATTGTTTATACACACAGACATTCTAGGTAGTAAGTATTGTTTTTATACACCCGAACATTCTAGGTAAGTAAGTATTGTTTATACAACACAGACCATCTAGGTAGTAAGTATTGTTTATTACACACACGACATTCTAGGTAGTAAGTATTGTTTATACACACAGACATTCTAGGTAGTAAGTATTGTTATACACACGACATTCTAGGTATAGTATGTTTTAAACACAGACATTCTAGGTAGTAAGTTTGTTTATCACACAGACATCTAGGGTAGTAGTATTGTTTTACACACAGACAATCTAGGTAGTAAGTATTGTTTATACACCACATACATTCAGGTAGTAAGTATTGTTTAATTCACAATGACTGGTACAGTCTTTTATACACGACATTCTAGGTAGTAAGTATTGTTATACACACCAGACATTCTAGGTAGTAAGTTTGTTTATACACACAGACATTCTAGGTAGTAAGTATGTGTTATACACACAGACTTCTAGGTATAAGTATTGTTTATACACACAGACATTCTAGGTAGTAAGTATTGTTTATACACACAACATTCTAGGTAGTAGTATTGTTTATACACACAGACATTCTAGGTAGTACGTATTGTTTATACACACAGACATTTTAGGTAGTAATATGTTTTTATACACACAGACATTTAGGTAGTAAGTATGGATATACACACAGACATTCTATGGTACAAGTATTGTTTATACAACACACATTAGGTAGTAGGTATTGTTTATACACACGACATTCTAGTTAAGTTATTGTTTATACACACAGACATTCTAGGTAGTAAGTATTGTTTTTATACCACAGACATTCTAGGTAGTTAAGTATTGTTTTAACACACAGACATTCAGGTAGTAGTATTGTTATACAACACAAGCATCTGGGTATTAAGTATTGTTTATACACACAGACTTCTAGGTAGTACAGTAATTGTTTAACACATAGACATTCTAAGGTAGTAAGTATTTGTTTATACACACAGACATTCTAGGTAGTAAGTATTGGTGTATAAACATGGCGGTTGCGGTGGGTGGTGTGGGAAAAGTCGGATTAACACCATTGAGATCAGTACATTGCCTAATTTAAAGGGGGAAATAGAAACGATATTGGCTCTCAGTACATAGTCCAATGTATAAAGCACGGTTAGCAATTTAGGGATACCATGCATTATCTGTGATGTCGTCAGTGGCCAAACTACCGCAATGGTTTTTTCTTCAGGATTGTAACATTCTACGAACACGTTATCCGCTAGTCTACATCGTTAACCGTTAATTTTCGATAACGTTCATAATTAACGATAATTAAACCTTTGGAAATGAACGGTCGGTTTAATGATTGTTAAAGGCGCAGTATGCTAAAAGCGATACCGTGCCTTTGTAAATATGGCCATAACCCCATAAATGCCAACATTTCATGTACACATTTTAATCTGACACAGGGATTATCACAGGGATTATCTCCAACACAACAACTGGAAGATTTTATTGTTACTGCCTCATCCTACCTACACTAACGCACACTAGATGCAATTCATTTTCTCCGTGTGCTATAAGACCCAGGATTCTATCGAGTGTAATAGGAAAAGGGCTCCTAGGACTCTCTCATTACGGCGATTTCCCTTGAGAAATATGTGGCAGTGGAAACATCCCACGTCCAGTTACCCTCAAGAGTCTCCACCTTAGATGAGCTCCTCGGCTGCGATCATTACATGTCTGGTTGGTGTTTGAGGTAAAGCGCGAATCCAAAACCAAATCCTATTGAAATCCAAACAGAATCTGGCGCTGCAAATACATATCAAGTGGCAGTTCCTAAATCTATTGTAAATTTAACATTGTTCCTTTTTTTTTCTTATCCAAACTTGGACAAAAAGATCTAATGGACAATCCGGATCATTACGGTATTGGGTCTGGTTATTAGAGAGGCTTGAAACCAACTTGAACCCGAGTTTGGACGAACTCTTTGAACTAATTGGGGTTCGAATTAGTTTGTTTTTCCAGACTCGCAGCTGTATTTTCGATAATTATCGTATTTACGAGCCGTTTCATAACCCTAGAATGTATCGTTCGCAAACCCTCGAAAGTATCGTTCGTTTTCAGGTAACCCTAGAATGTATCAGTCGAAAGTATCGTTCGTTTTCGGTAATCCTCTAAAGTATCGTTCGTTTTCGGTAATCCTCTATCTATCAGTCTATCTATCTATATATCTTCTTTCTGTCTATATCTATCTATCTGTCAGATAGATAGGCAGATAATAAGATAGATATGGATAGATAGATATGGATTGATAGATAGATAGATAGATAGATAGATAGATAGATAGATAGATAGTCTATCTATCTATGTATCTTCTTTCTGTCTATATCTATCTATCTGTCAGATAGATAGGCAGATAATAAGATAGATATGGATAGATAGATATGGATTGATAGATAGATAGATAGATAGATAGTCTATCTATCTATGTATTCTTTCTGTCTATATCTATCTATCTGTCAGATAGATAGGCAGATAAGATAGATATGGGAGATAGATGGATGATAAGATAGATAGGCAGGCAGATAATAAGATACAAATAGAGATAGATAGAGATATGATAGAGAGATGATAGATAGATAGATATGGAGATATTAGCATTGATAGATATATAGATAGATAGATGGACAGATATAGATAGACAGGGAAGACATATACAGACAGACAACAGACATATAGATAGATGATATATAGATAGATGATAGATAGATGATAGCAAATAATAGATGACTAGCTAGATAGTGATATGATAGATCGGATGAATACGGTATGATAACTTGATCGATACTAGATCGATTATAGATAATAGAAATGCTCGATATCTACGCTGATCGCTGCCTCCTATCTCGCTCGCTCGCTCCTCAAATCGCCCTCGCTCGCCTACGACTAAGCATGGCCTCGCTACTCTCAGCTCTATCCTCATTGCATCTCGCTCGCCCTCATACTACGCTGCTAGATCGATGCTTCGCTGAATTCAGACCCTGGACTGCATATACATGCTCCCTGTACTGGCTCCTCATCGCCACTAGCTATTATATAACTGAAGCGTTCCATGCATGGATCGCTGGCTGCTGAACTACTTCGCGCTCATCGCTCGCTCTCTCGCCTCGCGCCGCTCGCTGCTGCTCGCTCGCTGCTCTGCTCGCTCGCATCCTCTCCAGCTAGACCGCTCCTCGCTCGATCGCTCGCTGCTCGGTGCCTGCTAGCTCGCTCGCTCGCTCCTCGCTCTCCGCTCGCTTCTCGCTGCTGCGTCCTCGCGCGCTCGCTCGCTCCGCTCGCGCGCTCGCTGCTGCTCGCTCCTTCGCTGCTGGCTCGCTGCTGCCTCTCTGCTGTGCTGCTCGCTCGCTGCTGGCTCGCTCTCTCGCTGCTGGCTCGCTGTCCTCGCCTCGCTCGCTCCTCGCTCGACTCGCCTCACTCCTCGCTCGCTCGCTACTGCTCGCGCCTCTCTCGCTGTCTCGCTCCGCGCGCTGCTGGCTCCTCGCTGCTCGCTCGCTCGCTAGCTCGCTCGCTGCTCGCTCGCATGCGCTCGCTGCTGCTCGCTGGCTCGCTTCTCGTCGCTGGCCTCGCTGCTCGCTCCGCTGCTGCTCGCTCGCTCGCTGCCCCTGCGCTGGCATCCACGCTCGCTCGCTCGCTGCTCTGCTGGCTCCTGCTCTGCTCGCTCGCTGCTCTCTGCTCGCTCGCGCTCGCTGCTCGCTTCTGCTCGCCGCTCTTGCTTGCTGCTCAGCTCTCGCCTCGCTCGCTCGCTCGCTCGCTCGCTGCTCGCTCCTCGCTCGCTCCTGCTGCTCTGCTTGCTCGCTCGCTGGCCTCGCTGCTCGCTCGCTGCTCCTGCCTCTCCTCTCGCTCTGCTGCTCGCTGGCTCGCTCGCTCGCTCGCTCGCTGCTCGCTCCTCTAGCTCGCTCGCTCGCTGCTCGCTCGCTGCCTGCTCGCTCCTCGCCTGTCTGCTCCCTCGCTCGCTCGCTCGCTTGCGACTCGCTCGTCGCTCGCTACTCTCGCTCGTGCTCGCTAGACTGCTACTAGCTATAGGATAGCACACTAGCTCCTCTCGCATAGATGAAGATAGCTGAATGATAGATAATAGATATGGTAGATATATGATGATAGATCGATGATTGAACTCGAGATGCGGCTGATCCTAGTAGATTGATCGCTCCATGCTCCTCTCCTTCTGAGCTCGACACTTCTAGGTGAGATTTCTAATAGTTATGGATACATTATCCTGTACTACCTCCCTGACTATGCTCACGGTTCCCAGTGTGCACTCAAATGGATCCACCTCTTTTGTTGACACACCACCAACAATGTGCCCCGCGTATTCCGAGTGCAGCCCCGTTATGTTTTACTGGCAGTCATTGCTTGTGACCATGCTGTGTGTGGACGGGGGCAGTGAGCTCCCACCTGCTGCTGGCCTTCAGTGCGCTGTCACAACCTCCGGGCGGGTCGTAACATGCGCTGAGTCCGCCGCGTTCCTACAGTGGAGGACATGGGACTCCAGACGTCCCGTGCTTACGGGCGATACTCCCTATATCCTCCGTCCCTGTGCACTGAACCCCCTGGCTGCCATGGGGCATCATATGCGTTAGGGTTCCGTACATATAAGTTGTTCCGGTTTTAAAGACATACAGTCTTTCTTTGCAAGCTTTACCACTTGGCCGCGGACACACATAACATGCTACACCGGACAAGCAGCGAGAGAAGTTGGAACAGGGGCTACTTCGACTTGGGAACTGGCGGCATCTGCCCCCTGGTCGACCCACAGGGGTGTACCGGCTGGTCGCGCGAAGTGTTGGCTAGGCCGCTCTCGAGAGCTCGGCCTCGTCCGTGGCCACCTGCCTTTTCCCACTCTGCCGCTCGCCGTACTCCGCGCGCTCTGTCCGTGGTTCGTGTCGTCACACCTCGCTGTCGACGTGCTCCTCTGTAGTCGCTCAGCCATGCTCAGGGAGGACGAGAGGGTTCTAGGCAGGGAGAGCGCGGTCCAGGGACGAGGCTGCGGGGCACTCTGCTCTGTAGCGAGGATGAGATGTCCACGCCTCATATGATACGGGCGTCGAGAGCAGGACAGGGGTAGACCACACGAACTCGTGAAAGAGTAGAGAAGTCGATGAACGAGCACCCTCGAGAGAGTGTCCTCCTTCATAGGTGGGAGAGATAGAAGAGGGAGAAAAGAAAGGAGATGGTTACAGGAGAGTACGGGTTCGATCAAATGAGTGGGGGAAACTCCACCCAATGCTGGACTAAGAGAACCTCTAAGAAGGATGTAGAACAGAAAATTCGAGTGTGAGGGGGAATAGGGCCTTAGAGAATTGGAGAAACCGTGAAAGCGAGGAGGAGACGAACAGGTTATTGCAGAGCAGATATGATTTACAGTCTCTCAAGTCGAACGATTGGTTGGTGATCTTTCTCAAAGCGATCTCAGCGTCGTAGCGGAGGTGATTCTTCTCGGCGAGGGGGTGACGCGCCATCCCTTCTGAGAAGAGCCTAACAGCGCAGAGAAATCTGAGTGTCCTTGGAGGGGTAACATGCAGTTTATTATCGTACCTGCTGTGAAATGTCGAAAATAAATCAAATGAAGCAAGGAACATAGGATAAATATGGAAGGGGGGGGCCCCAGAAGCACCTGACATCATGTTTTCTTCCATCAATGTAGCTAGTGCTATAGAATGACAATTTTGTGTAAACTCGCTCTGTTTACCTGTGTATTTCGTAGAACACATGTATAGTGGTAAGTCCTTTCTCAATGCCGTGGCGAACCCAACGCACCACCAAGTACCCGTATGCAGAGAATCCTGAAGAAGAGTAAGAGAAAATTTATACGTTTTATTTACCATTTCCTCCCCATGGAAGGGTAGACGGCAGACCAGCTCAGTTGTCCTTACGTACAATGGGATGGGACTTTACAAACAAATCCAATGGAAATATTAAAGAAAAAGTGTCTACTTAAAGGACACGTTCACCCTTCAACAAAAAAAGTATATTAGGATAATCAGCCTCCAACACAACCCCAGAACAAAACTTTTTTTAGAAACCTGAGAGATGTAAGACTAACCTTTTATGCAGCAATATGTTCTTCTACCATTCTCTCTGCCTCTCAAAAGGATTCGCCTCCTTTCATACTCTTTAACAAGCTCGCACATGCGCAAGGTGATATGAGAATAGCTTCAGCACAGGCTATAATGTCATCTGTTACTCAATGACTACAGCTGCTAAATTGAAGAACCAGGAAGGCAACTCAGAGTAACAGAACATCGGCAGCATTTAGGCTAGTGTAAAATTCTTTTTGGAGTTTTGGGGTGATTTACCAATAAATTCTTAATTTAGGGTGGAAATAGCATTTTTTGTACAGTATTTTTAAACATAAAGAATTTTTACTATTATAATGGAAAACCAAAAGTGATTTTATAGTCAAAAATGCCATCGATTTCACCCGGTATACCTTAGACACATGAATGTCTTGCTAACAGAACATAGTAACTATTATTATAGGTTGTATAAAAAGACATACGTCCAATAGTCCACAACCTTAATACCCTACCCATATAATGTCTGTAATCACAGTTACATAGTAACATAGTATTGAGGTTGTATAAAGACATACGCCCATCTATTCCAACCTTTATACCCTACCCTAATGTCTGTATACAGTTACATAGTAACATAGTTTGGAGGTTGTATAAAGACATACGTCCAGTTCTAGTCCAACTTATATGCCCGACCCATAATGTCCGTATAACAGTTACATAGTAACATAGTATTGGAGGTTGTATAAAGACATACGTCCCTTCTAGTCCAACCTTTAGACCCTACCCATTTTCTGTAATAACAGTGACATAGTAACATATTATGGAGGTTATATCAAAGACATACATCCATCTATTCCAACCTTTATACTCTACCCATAAGTCTGCTAACAGTTATATATTACATAGTATTGGAGGTTGTTAAAGACCTATGTTCCATCTAAGTCCAACCTTTATAGCCCTAGCCCAGAATGTCTATAATAACAGTTACTAGTAACATAGTATTGGAGTTGTATAAGACATACTTCCATCTAGTCCAACCTTTTATACTCTACCCATACTTCTGTATCAAACAGTTTTACATAGTAACATATTATTGGAGGATGTATAAAGAACCAGACGTCCATCTAGTCCAACCTTTATACTCTACCATCTTTTGTATAACGTACATAGTACATTAGTATTGGAGTTATAATAAGATCAATACGGCCCTAGCCAACCTTTATGCCTACCCATAATGTCTGTTAACAGTTCACATATGGTAACATAGTATTCGGGAGTTGTATAAAGACATGCGTCCATCTAGTCCAACCTTTAATGCCTACCCATAATGTATGTATAACCGTTACATTATAACATAGTTTGGAGGTTGTATAAAGACATACTTCCAATCTAGTCCAACCTTTAATACTCTACCCATAATGTCTGTCTAACAGTTTACATAGTAACATAAGTATGGAGGATGTATAAAGACATACGTCACCATCAGTCCAAACTTTATACTCTACCCATAATGGTCTGTAGAACAGTTACATAGTAACATGTATTGGAGGTTATATAAAGACATAAGTCCATCTAGTCCACAAGCCTTTAATATGCCCTACCCATAATGTTTTATAACATTACATAGGTAAACTAGTATTGGAGGTTGGATAAAGACCATGCTTCCATCTAGTCCAACCTTTATGCCTCTACCCATAATGTATGTATAACCGTACAAACATGAAACATAGTATTGGAGGTTGTATAACGACATACATCTCTATTCTAGTAACCTTTATTCCCTACCCATAAATGTTGTCTAACAGTTATATAGTACATAGTATTGTGTTATATAAAGACATACATCCATCTAGTCCAACCTTTATACCCCTACCCATAATGTCCTGATAACATTTACATAGTCAACATAGTATTGGAGGTTGTATAAAACTACGGCCATTTCATCCAACATTTATACCCTACCCATATGTCCTGTCTACCAGTTTTTAATTAGTAATATATATGTGGAAGGTTGTATAGGCAGTGCGTCCATCTAGTCCAACCTTCTTATATACCCTAACCCATAATGTCTGTTATAACAGTTACATAGGAACAGAGTTTGGAGTTATATAAAGACATCCATCCATCTAAGTCCAACTTTATACCCCTAACACCCCTACTGTTCTGTATAAAAGTTACTATAACATAGTTTTGAAGTTGTTATCGACATTTGGGTCCATCGTAGTCCAACCTTTTACCCTACACATCAATGGCGGTATAACAGTTATATAGTCATAAACATAGTTTGGATGTTGTATAAAGACATATATACATCTTAGTCCACCTTTTATACCCTACCCATAATGTCTGCTATAAAATAACATTTCATAGTCCCATAGTCATTGGGGAAGGTTGTATCAAGACATACGTCCATCTAGTCCACCCTTTATACCCTACCCTATGTATGTATAATCAGTTTACATATTAGCCCACCCACATAGTATTGGGAAGTTGTATAAAGTCTCCATCCATCTAGTCCCAACTTTATACCCTACCCATCTGTCTGTATAACAGTTACATAGTACATAGTATTGGAGTTGTATAAAGACAGCCGTCCATCTAGTCCAACCTTTTACCCTACCCATAATGTCTGTATAACAGTTACATAGTAGCATAGCTATTGGAGATTGTATCAGGAAAAGACATACGTCCATCTAGTCAACCTTTTATAACCCTACCCATAAGTCCTGTATAACATTTACATAGTAACATAGTATTGAGGTTGTATAAAGTCATACTTCCCATCTAGTCCAACTTTATACCCTACCCTAATGTCTGTATAACATTTACATAGTAACCTAGTATTGATGTTGTATAAAGTACGTACGTCCATCTAGTCCAACTTTTAATACCCTACCCATATGTCTGTATAACCTTTACGTAGTAACATAGTATTGGAGTTGTCTAAAGACATACATCCATCTAGTCCAACCTTTTATAATACCCTACCCATATGTCTGTCTAAAGTTACATAGTACCATAGTATTGAGGTTGTATAAAGACGTCGTCCATCTATTCCAACCTTTATACCCACCCGACCCATAATGTCCTGTATCACAGTTACATAGTAAAGTATTGGAGGTTTATAAGACATAACGTCCCATCTTAGTCCAACCTTTACCTACCCTAATGTCTTTCTAACAGTTACATTGTAAGCATAGTATTGGAGGTTGTAACAGACAATACGTCCATCTATTCCAACCTCTATACCCTACCCATCATGTCTGTAATAACGTTACATAGTACATAGTATTGGAGGTTGTAATAAAGGACATACGTCCATCTTTCCCAACCTTATACCTGACTCATATGCCATCCATCACCCCCCAAAAACAAGCCACCCCCCAAAAAAAAAAAACAAGGGCCCCAAACAAAAAACAACCCAAAATCCCGTAATCAGTTGCTTTATACGTTGGTACAGCACTGTATCCCCCCCCCATCAAATTTTTGCATTTAGAAATCAAAAGTCTTCTGAAAAGTGTAATAACTACCAGTTAAAGGGAAGTGTTCTGCTATGTGCGGGCGTGACTTTCATTAAGTTTTAATCTGGGTTTTAGGTATTATTTTCACTTCACTTACATTCCTTACACCACACACTTAACAACGTTACAGAATGAGTGATGCTGTCCTGTGTGCCTGATTTCGGTTTGTATGAATTCTGAGGAGTTTTTGTTTTATAATAGTCTTAATAATAATCCCAATGAATGTTAATCAGCCTCGTGAATTAAACAACCTGACGATACACAGTATATGAATCATATCGTCTAGGGATCTTGGACGTTCAAAATATTTCATGACATTTTTTCCTTAAGAACAAGCTCCTCGGTTTACACTGCAAATTGCTCTCTCATTGAGTGTTTTACTTTCAAGGTTATGAAGACCCAAAGCTCCACCTGAATTAAAACAATATCAGGCTCCTTCTTCATCTGACATCCCCAGGTCCCATTCTGCCCTCTCTGTGCATTTAACATTCCCCTTTAGCTTCTATCACATCATCTGGAGGCCTTTTTTGTAGCCAGAAGGTCCAATGGTAAATTGATTTGCAGGATCATGACAAATGAACTTTCCTTTGAATTCATTTATCACCCAGGTGCTATTGGTGTCACTAAGTCCATCACTCTTGCTATGTATCAAAAAGGTCCTCAGCGCAATGGTTTTCTTTAATCAGTCTTAATTGACCTTGATGTTTCACATGCTAGCACATTCCCGTGACAATGCACCGAGCACAAAACATTGGTGTCAAGAAAGGTTTATGAAAGAAAAAAATCCCGTTTGGTCCCCGGATTACATGTTTGTTATTAGATTTAATATTTCATTATTTACAGTTATTTTTCTTTGGTTTTGTCTATAAAGATTTATATTTATATTCATATTAGACCACGCGTGATGAAACAGAACGGATTCCCTTACCTTTGCTCTAGACTGTACTAGGACCGCAAAATATTTAGTTACATTGTGCTTTACTCAACAAAGTAGAAACTGGTTGTGTAGTTCCCCTTTAAACCTTCATTTGGGCTTTAAAATGGGTCAACTGCTGTATCTGTCCAGTGTGACTCCACGTTTCACTGGGCTCTATCCCCAGATAGCCTTGTTGGTTGCACTTTGATTAACTCGCAAGCTAGATCTTAATAAGCTCCTTGTTATTAGGGATGGAATCTGGTTCCTAGTTGGAACTCCCGGTTCCAAGTTCCATCAAACCATTCGGAATGTTCAAATCTCTGACTTCAAGGGTTACCGATGCTACTTTAGAGAGGGTTACTACTTTAGAGGGTTACCGATGCTACTTTAGAGGGTACCGATGCTACTTTAGAGGGTTACCGTGCACTTTAGATGGGTTACCGATGCGCTCTTTAGAGGGTTTACCGATGGCCTACTTTAGAGTGTTTACCGATGCTACTTTAGAGGGGTACCGATGCTCTTTAGAGGGGTACCGAGCTACTTTAGAGGTTACCGATGCTACTTTTAGAGGGTTACTACTTTAGAGGGTTCCCGATGCTACTTTAATTGGGTTACCGAGCTACTTTAGAGGGTTACCGATCTACTTTAGAGGTTACATATGCTACTTAGAGGTTCCCGCTGCTACTTTAGAGGGTTACCGATGCTACTTTAGAGGGTTACCGATGCTACTTTAGAGGGTTACCGATGCTCTTTAAGGGGTACCGATGCTAACTTAGAGGGTTACGATGGCGCTAACTTTAGAGGTTTACCATGCTACTTTTAGAGGGTTTACCGATGCTCTTTAGAGGGTTACCGATGTCTATTTAGAGGGGTAACTCGATTGCTACTTTAATGGTTAACCGATGCTACTTTAGAGGTTACGATGCTACTTTAGAGGGTTACCGCTGCTACTTTAGATGGTTACGATGCTACTTTAGAGGGTTACTACTTTAATGGGTTCCGATGCTACTTTATAGGTTACGATGCTACTTTAATGGGTTACCGATGTCTTAACTTTAGAGTGTACCGATGCTTACTTAGAGGGTTACCGATGCTACTTTTAGAGGGTTCCGATGCTACTTTAGAGGGTACTCTTTAATGGGTTACCTATGCTACTTAGAGGGTTACCGATGCTACTTTAGAGGGTTACCGATGCTACTTTAATGGTTACCGATGCTTACTTACGAGGTTTACCGATGCACTTTAGAGTTTACACGCTGCTACTGTAGAGGGTTCCCGATGCTACTTTATGGGGTTCCATTTAATGGGTTAAACCGATGCTACTTTAGAGGGTTACTACTTTAATGTTACCGATGCTCTTAGAGGGTGACCGTGCTTACTTTAGAGGGTTACCGATTCTACTTTAGAGGTTAACCGATGCTACGGACTTTAGAGGGTTACCGATGCTAACTTTAGGAGGGTTACTACTTTAATGGGTTACCAACCGAGGCTACTTTAGAGGGTTACCGATGCTACTTTGAGGGTTACCGATGCTACTTTAGAGGGTTACCGATGCTACTTTAGAGGTTACCGATGCTACTTTAATGGGTTACCGATGCTACTTTAAAGGGTTACCGATGCTACTTTAGAGGGTACCGATGCTACTTTGAGGTTACAGCTCTACTTTAGAGAAGGGTTTACCGATGCTACTTTAGAGCGTTACTACTTTGTATAGGGTTACCGATGCTACTTTAGAGTGTACCGATGCTACTTTTAGAGGTTACCTATGGCTATTTCGAGGGTTACCGATGCTCTTTAGAGGGTTACCGATGCTACTTTAGAGGTTTCCGATGCACTTTAGAGGTTCCGATGCTACTTAGAGGGTTACCGATGCTACTTTAGAGGTTACCGATGGCTACTTTAGAGGTTCCCGATGCTACTTTAGAGGTTTACCGTGCTACTTAGAGGGTTACCGGATCCCATGCTTCCCTTGATTGTATTCTAGAATCCATTCTTACAGTGACTGTAATCTAGAACCCATGCTTCCCTTGATTGTATTCTAGAATCCATTCTTACAGTGACTGTAATCTAGAACCCATGCTTCCCTTGATTGTATTCTAGAATCCATTCTTACAGTGACTGTAATCTAGAACCCATGCTTTGGTGTTCTAGAACCCATTCTTGCTGTGACTGTAATCTAGAACCCATGCTTACCTTGATTGTATTCTAGAACCCATTCTTACTGTGACTGTAATCTAGAACCCATGCTTACCTTGATTGTATTCTAGAACCCAGTCTGACTGTGACTGTAATCTAGAACCCATGCTTACTTTGATTGTATTCTAGAACCCATCCGTACTGTGACTGTAATCTAGAACCCATGCTTACTTTGATTGTATTCTAGAACCCATTCTTACTGTGACTGTAATCTAGAACCCATGCTTCCCTTGATTGTATTCTAGAATCCATTCTTACTGTGACTGTAATCTAGAACCCCTGCTTACCTTGATTGTGTTCTAGAACCCATTCTTACGGTGACTGTAATCTAGAGCCCATGCTTACCGTGATTGTATTCTAGAACCCATTCTTACTGTGACTGTAATCTAGAACCCATGCTTACCTTGATTGTATTCTAGAACCCATTCTTGCTGTGACTGTAATCTAGAACCCATGCTTACCTTGATTGTATTCTAGAACCCATTCTTACCTGTGGACTGATAATCTAAGAACCCATGCTTACCTTGATTGTATTCTAGAACCCATTCTTACGGTGACTGTAATCTAGAACCCATGCTTGCCTTGATTGTATTCTAGAACCCATTCTTACTGTGACTGTAATCTAGAACCCATGCTTGCCTTGATTGTATTCTAGAACCCATTCTTACCGTGACTGTAATCTAGAACCCATGCTTGCCTTGATTGTATTCAAGAACCCATTCTTACTGTGACTGTAATCTAGAACCCATGCTTACCTTGATTGTATTCTAGAACCCATCCGCACTGTGACTGTAATCTAGAACCCATGCTTACTTTGATTGTATTCTAGAACCCATTCTTGCTGTGACTGTAATCTAGAACCCATGCTTACCTTGATTGTATTCTAGAATCCATTCTTGCTGTGACTGTAATCTAGAATCCGTGCTTACCTTGATTGTATTCTAGAACCCATTCTTACTGTGACTGTAATCTAGAATCCATGCTTACCTTGATTGTATTCTAGAACCCATTCTTACTGTGACTGTAATCTAGAACCCATGCTTACCGTGATTGTATGCTAGAACCCAGTCTGGCTGTTGACTGTATTGCAGCTATCATCACTGACACCCAATACAGGTCTCATTCATTACAGTGAGTGCAATTTAATCAACTAGAATGAAAAGCAAACAGCGGGTTAGGGGAATGTTTGTTTTGGTAAATTGCTTTTTTTTTTATTGCAGAACCCATCCGCACTGTGACTGTAATCTAGAACCCATGCTTACTTTGATTGTATTCTAGAACCCATTCTTGCTGTACTGTAATCTAGAACCCATGCTTACCTTGATTTGTATTCTAGAATCCATTCTTGCTGTGACTGTAATCTAGAATCCGTGCTTACCTTGATTGTATTCTAGAACCCATTCTTACTGTGACTGTAATCTAGAATCCATGCTTACCTTGATTGTATTCTAGAACCCATTCTTACTGTGACTGTAATCTAGAACCATTGCTTACTCGTGATGTAATGCTAGAACCCCATTACTTACTGTATGACTAGTGAAATCATGCCCCATGCATTTACCTAGAATTGCACTGGTATTCTAGAACCCATTCTTGCTGTGACTGTAATCTAGAACCCATGCTACCTTGATTTGTATTCTAGATCCCATTCTTGCTGTGACTGTAATCTAGAATCCTGTGCTTGACCTTGATTGTATTCTCGAACCCATTCTTACTGTGCTGAATGCTAGAAATCCGTGGCTTACCTTGATTGTATTCTAGAACCCATTCTTACTGTGACTGTAATCTAACCCTTCTTACCGTGACTGTAACTAGAACCCATTCTTACTGTGATGTAATCTAGAACCCCTTTCTTACGTGTGACTGTAATCTAGAACCCCATGCTTACCTTGATTGTATTCTAGACCCATTCTTGCTGTGACTGTAATCTAGAATCCATGCTATACCTTGATTGTATTCTAGAACGCCATTCTTACTGTGACTGTACATCCTAGAACCCATGCTTACCTTTGATTGTATTCTAGAATCCTTACTTACTGTGACTGTAATCTAGAATCCATGCTTACCTGATTGTATTCTAGAACCCATTCTTACTGTGACTCTAATCTAGAATCCATGCTTACCGTGATGTATTCTAGAACCTTCTCTGTACTGTAATCTAGAACCCATGCTACCTTGATTGTATTCTAGAACCCCATTCTTACTGTGACTGTAATCTAGAACCCATGGCTACCTTATTGTATTCTAGAATCCATTCTTCTGTGACTTTAATCTAGAACCTCCATGCTTACCTTGATTGTATTCTAAAACCCATTCTTACTGTGACTTAATCTAGACTCCGTGCTTACCTTGATTGATTCTAGAACCCATTCTTACTGTGACTTAATCTAGACCCATTCTTACTGTGACTGTAATCTAGAACCCATTCTTACTGTGACTGTAATCAGAACCATGCTTACCTTGACTTGTATTCTAGAACCCATTCTTGCTGTGACTGTAATCTAGAAACCCATGCTTACCTTGATTGTATTCTAGAATCCATTCTTGCTGTGACTGTAATCTAGAAATCTAGAACTCCGTGCTTACCTTATTGTATTCTAGAACCCATTCTTACTGTGACTGTCAATCTAGAATCCGTGCTTACTTGATTGTATTCTAAACCCATTCTTACTGGACTTGTAATCTAGAACCCATCTTTATACCGTGACTGTACTCTATAACCCATTCTTACTGTGACTGTAATCTAGAACCCATTCTTACTGTGACTGTAATCTAGAACCCATGCTTACCTTGATTGTATTCTAGAACCCATTCTTACTGTGACTGTAATCTAGAATCCATGCTTACCTTGATTGTATTCTAGAACCCATTCTTACTGTGACTGTAATCTAGAACCCATGCTTACCTTGATTGTATTCTAGAATCCATTCTTACTGTGACTGTAATCTAGAATCCATCTTCCGTGATTGTATCTAGAACTCCATTCTTACTGTGACTCTAAGCTGATCCATGCTTACCGTGATTGTATTCTAGAACCCCTTCTTACTGTGACTGTAATCTAGAACCCATGCTTCCATGATTGTATTCTGAACCCTTCTTACTGTGACGTAATCTAGACCCCATGCTTACCTTGATTGTATTCTAAAATCCATTCTTGCTGTGACTGTAATCTAGAATCCGTGCTTCCCTTGATTGTATTCTAGAACCATTCTTACTGGTGACTGCTAATCTAGATCCGTTGCTTACCTGGATTTGTATTCTAGAACCCATTCTTACTGTGACTGTAATCTAGACCCATTCTTACTGTGACCTGTAATCTAGATCCCATCTCTTACTGTGACTGTAATCTAGAACCCATGCTTACCTGATTGTATTCTCGAAAACCCATTCTTGCTGTGACTGTAATCTAGAACCCATGCTTACCTTGATTGTATTCTAGAACCATTCTTGCTGTGACTGTATCTAGAATCCGTGCTTACCTTGATTGTATTCTAGAACCCATTCTTACTGTGACTGTAATCTAGAATCCGTCTTCCCTTGATTGTATTCTAGAACCCATTCTTACCGTGACTGTAATCTAGAACCCATTCTTACTGTGACTGTAATCTAGAACCCATTCTTACTGTGACTTTATCTAGAACCCTGCTTACCTGAATTGTATCTAGAACCCATTCTACTGTGACTGTAATCTAGAACCATGCTTACTTGATTTATTCTAGAACCCATTCTACTGTGACTGTAATCTAGAATCCATGCTTCCTTGATTGTATTCTAGAACCCATTCTTAGTGACTGTAATCTAGAATCCATGCTTCCCTTGATTGTATTCTAGAATCCATTCTTACAGTGACTGTAATCTAGAACCCATGCTTTGGTGTTCTAGAACCCATTCTTACGGTGACTGTAATCTAGAACCCATGCTTACCGTGATTGTATTCTAGAAAACATTCTTGCTGTGACTGTAATCTAGAACCCATGCTTACCTTGATTGTATTCTAGAACCCATTCTTACTGTGACTGTAATCTAGAACCCATCTTCTGCCTTGATTGTATTCTAGAACCCTCTGACTGTGACTGTAATCTAGAACCCATGCTTCCACCTTGATTGTATTCTAGAACCCATTCTTACTGTGACTGTAATCTGAACCCATGCTTACCTTGATTGTATTCTAGAACCCATTCTTACTGTGACTGTAATCTAGAACCCATGCTTACCTTGATTGTATTCTAGAACCCAGTCTACTGTGACTGTAATCTAGAACCCATGCTTACTTTGATTGTATTCTAGAACCCATCCGTACTGTGACTGTAATCTAGAACCCATGCTTACTTTGATTGTATTCTAGAACCCATTCTTACTGTGACTGTAATCTAGAACCCATGCTTCCCTTGATTGTATTCTAGAATCCATTCTTACTGTGACGTAATCTAGAACCCCTGCTTACCTTGATTGGTGTTCTAGAAACCCATTCTTACGGTGACTGTAATCTAGAGCCCATGCTACCTGACCGTGTTGTATTCTAGAACCCATTCTTACTGTGACTGTAATCTAGAACCCATGCTTACCTTGATTGTATTCTAGAACCCATTCTTGCTGTGACTGTAATCTAGAACCCATGCTTACCTTGATTGTATTCTAGAACCCATTCTTGCTGTGACTGTAATCTAGAACCCATGCTTACCTTGGTTGTATTCTAGAACCCAGTCTGACTGTGACTAATCTAGAACCCATGCTTACCTTGATTGTATTCTAGAACCCATTCTTACGGTGACTGTAATCTAGAAACCCTTCTTGCCTTGATTGTATTCTAGAACCCTTCTTACTGTGACTGTGTAATCTAGAACCCATGCTTACCTTGATTGTATTCTAGAACCCATTCTTCTACGTGACTGTAATCTAGAACCCATGCTTCCTTGATTGTATTCAAGAACCCATTCTTGACTGTGACTGTAATCTAGAACCCATGCTTACCTTGATTGTATTCTAGAACCCATCCGCACTGTGACTGTAATCTAGAACCCATGCTTACTTTGATTGTATTCTAGAACCCATTCTTGCTGTGACTGTAATCTAGAACCCATGCTTACCTTGATTGTATTCTAGAATCCATTCTTGCTGTGACTGTAATCTAGAATCCGTGCTTACCTTGATTGTATTCTAGAACCCATCTTACTGTGACTGTAATCTAGAATCCATGCTTACCTTGATTGTATTCTAGAACCCATTTTACTGTGACTGTAATCTAGAACCCATGCTTACCGTGATTGTATGCTAGAACCCAGTCTGGCTGTTGACTGTATTGCAGCATCATCACTGACACCCAATACAGGTCTCATTCATTACAGTGAGTGCAATTTAATCAACTAGAATGAAAGCAAACAGCGGGTTAGGGGAATGTTTGTTTTGGTAAATTGCTTTTTTTTTTTTATTGCAGAACCCATCCGCCACTGTGACTGTAATCTAGAACCCATTGCTTATTTGATTGTATTCTAGACCCATTCTTGCTGTGACTGTAATCTAGAACCCATGCTACCTTGATTGTATTCTAGAATCCATTCTTGCTGTGCTGTAATCTAGAATCCGTGCTTACCTTGATTGTATTCTAGAACCCATTCTATGTGACTGTAATCTAGAATCCGTGCTTACCTTGATTGTATTCTAGAACCCATTCTTACTGTGACTGTAATCTAAAAACCCATTCTTACTGTGACTGTAATCTAGACCCCATTCTACTGTGACGTTAATCTAGAACCCATGCTTACCTTGATTGTTTCTAGAATCCATTCTTGCTGTGACTGTAATCTAGAATCCGTGCTTACCTTGATTGTATTCTAGAACCCATTCTTACTGTGACTGTAACTAGAATCCGTGCTTACCTTGATTGTATTCTAGAACCCTTCTTACTGTGACTGTAATCTAGAACCCATTCTTACTGTGACTGTAATCTAGAACCCTTCTTACTGTGACTGTAATCTATAACCCATGCTTTTACCTTGATTGTATTCTAGACCCCATTCTTGCTGTGACTTAATCTAGAACCCATGCTTACCTTGATTGTATTCTAAATCCATTCCTTGTTCTGTGACTGTATCTAGAATCCGTGCTTACCTTGATTGTATTCTAGAACCCATTCTTACTGTGACTGTAATCTAGAATCCGTGCTTACCTTGATTGTATTCTAGAACCCATTCTTACTGTGACTGTAATCTAGAACCCATTCTTACCGTGACTGTAATCTAGAACCCATCTCTTACTTGATGTAATCTAAACCCATTCTTACTGTGACTGTAATCTAGAACCCATGCTTACCTTGATTGTATTCTAGAACCCATTCTTCCTGTGACTGTAATCTAGAATCCATGCTTACCTTGATTGTATTCCTAGAACCCATTCTTACTGTGACTGTAATCTAGAACCCATGCTTACCTTGATTGTATTCTAGATCCTTCTTACTGTGACTGTAATCGTAGAATCCAATGCTTACCATGATTGTATTCTAGAACCCATTCTTACTGTGACTCTAATCTAGAATCCATGCTTACCGTGATTGTATTCTAGAACCCATTCTTACTGTGACGTATCTAGAACCCATGCTTACCATGAATTGTATTCTAAACCCATTCTTACTGTGACTGTAACTCTAGAACCCATGCTTACCTTGATTGTATTCTAAAATCCATTCTTGCTGTGACTGTAATCTAGAATCCGTGCTTACCTTGATTGTATTCTAGAACCCATTCTTAACTGTGACTGTAATCTAGAATCCGTGCTTACCTTGATTGTATTTCTAGAACCCATTCGTACTGTGACTGTAATCTAGAACCCATTCTTACTGTGACTGTAATCTAGAACCCATTCTTACTGTGACTGTAATCTAGAACCCTGCTTACCTGATTGTATTCTAGAAACCCATCTTGCTTGACTGTAACTAGAACCCATGCTTCCCTTATTGTATTCTAGAATCCATTCTTGCTGTGACTGTATCTAGAATACCGTGCTTACCTTGATGTATTCTAGAACCCATTCTTACTGTGACTGTAATCTAGAATCCGTGCTACCTTGATTGTATCTAGAACCCATTCTTCACTGTGACTGTAATCTAGAACCCCATTCTTACCGTGACTGTAATCTAGAACCCATTCTTACTGTGACTGTAATCTAGAACCATTCTTACTGTGACTGTAATCTGAACCCATGCTTACCTTGATTGATTCTAGAACCCATTCTTACTGTGACTGTAATCTAGAATCCATGCTTACCTTGATTGGTAATTCTAGAACCCATTCTTACTGTGACTGTAATCAGAACCCATGCTTACCTTGATGTATTCTAGAATCCATTCTTACTGTGACTGTAATCTAGAATCCAATGCTTAACGCGTGATTGTATTCTAGAACCCATTCTTACTGTGACTCTAATCTAGAATCCTGCTTACCGTGATTGTATTCTAGAACCCATTCTTACTGTGACTGATAATCTAGAACCCATTCTTACTGTGACGATCAGAACTTCTTATCTTACTAGAACCCATGCTTACCTTGATTGTATGTAGAACCCATTCTTACTGTGACTGTAATCTAGAACCCATGCTTACCTTGATTGTATTCTAGAACCCATTCTTACTGTGACTGTAATCTAGAACCCATGCTTACCTTGATTGTATTCTAGAATCCATTCTTACTGTGACTGTAATCTAGAATCCATGCTTACCGTGATTGTATCTAAACCCATTCTTACTGTGACTCTAATCTAGAATCCATGCTACCGTGATTGTATTCTAGAACCCATTCTTACTGTGACTGTAATCTGAACCCATGCTTACCATGATTGGTATTCTAGAACCCATTCTTCACTGTGACTGTAATCTATAACCCATGCTTACCTTGATTGTATTCTAAAATCCATTCTTGCTGTGACTGTAATCTAGAACCCATGCTTACCTTGATTGTTTTCTAGAACCCTTCTTACTGTGACTGTAATCTGAACCCATGCTTACTCTTGATTGTATTCTAGAACCCATTCTTATGGTGACTGTAATCTAGAACCCATGCTTACCTGTATTGTATTCTAGAACCCATCCGTACTGTGACTGTATCTAGCACCCATGCTTACCTTGATTGTATTCTAAACCATCCGTACTGTGACTGTAATCTAGAACCATGCTTACCTTGATGTATCTAGAACCCAGTCTGGCTGTTGACTGTATTGCAGCTATCATCACTGACACCCAATACAGGTCTCATTCATTACAGTGAGTGCAATTTAATCAACTAGAATGAAAAGCAAACAGCGGGTTAGGGGAATGTTTGTTTTGGTAAATTGCTTTTTTTTTTATTGCAGAAACTTGTCAAATGTAAAAAAAATATTCTGCAAAGGCCGAATCCCAATAATTGGCCCTGTGTGGTCCTGTAAACGCCATGTGCTGGATTTTAATTTCCTAATATCTGCAGCCATGTTTCTAGTGAGAAATTACTGGTTTCCTCACTGCTCAGTCTTGATTACAGAGAGGAGACGGGCAGGTCACCCAGTATATGATTGCTAGCTCTGGCAGGGGAAAGGGAGGGGGAATTGTAGACTTCATGCATTCATGTATATTTTATCTTTAGTTATGATTTAAAATATTATTATTTATACAGTAAAATTTAAAATCCTATCCGGTTTGCTAGTCAAGAGAATCCTAATAAATAAATGATTAAACAGTCTAACGCTCTGCCTACAAGATACATTTTATTTTGCTGTTAAATCTGCCTGATCTAAACACAGCCAACACATTGACATTCTAACTAGAGCTAATTAGATTTCCATGGCTAACCACTACAAATATGACAGATGTTATTTCATGTTCTCTTACTAATTATTACCAGGTCGCTTGTCCTCTATATATTTAGCACATTTATAGGCCAGAAATATATTAGTCACAAGCAAAAAATATTAATTTGGGACATTAAACATGGGGGGGTCTAGGTAAGGATTAGATGAGATTTGTGATTTGAATGTAAAAGCCAAGTCCACATCTTAAATGATAAAATTATGAAAAGTATATAGGTAAACTTCACACAGAAAACTGAGAGATGTAAGACTAACCTGATTTGCTGCGTGATGTTCTGTTACCCCTCTTCCTGTTTCTTCCGGTTTGCAGCTGCCAGAAATAGATGTGACAGCTGAGAGGAAGCAGGGTTAAGGGGAAAAGAACATTTCACGGGTTTGTCCTTCATCTGTCAGCTTTCTAACTTTGCTGGTATTGGGGTGATTTAACTATATATATATATATTATAATTGATTGAGGTATGAACATGCCCTTTAATGTCCTTAGGCCTTGTACACACGGGACGATATTTAGAAATTTGCTTTGTAAGTAAAATGAACACAATGCAATGTATTTAGTGTATTAAACATGTGGATATTCTGTATGTCCTCTCTAGACTATTACATGAAGATCTGGGGATATAATGTAACATTAGATGACAGTGAAGGACAAACCCGTGAAATGTTCTTTTCCCCTTAACCCTGCTTCCTCTCAGCTGTCACATCTATTTCTGACAGCTGCAAACCGGAAGAAACAGGAAGGGGGTAACAGAACATCACGCAGCAAATCAGGTTAGTCTTACATCTCTCAGTTTTCTGTGTGAAGTTTACCTATATACTTTTCATATTTTATCATTTAAGATGTGGACTTGGCTTTACATTCAAATCACAAATCTCATCTAATCCTTACCTAGACCCCCCCATGTTTAATGTCCAATTAATATTTTTTTGCTTGTGACTAATATATTTCTGGCCTATAAATGTGCTAAATATATAGAGGACAAGCGACCCCTGGTAATAATTAGTAAGAGAACATGAAATAACATCTGTCATATTTGTAGTGGTTAGCCATGGAAATCTAATTAGCTCTAGTTAGAATGTCAATGTGTTGGCTGTGTTTAGATCAGGCAGATTTAACAGCAAAATAAATGTATCTTGTAGGCAGAGCGTTAGACTGTTTAATCATTTATTTATTAGGATTCTCTTGACTAGCAAACCGGATAGGATTTTAATTTTACTGTATAAATATAATATTTTAAATCTAACTAAGATAAAATATACATGAATGCATGAAGTCTACAATTCCCCCTCCCTTTCCCCTGCCAGAGCTAGCAATCTATATACTGGGTGACCTGCCCGTGCTCCTCTCTGTAATCAAGACTGAGCAGTGAGGAACCAGTAATTCTCACTAGAAACATGGCTGCAGATATTAGGAAATTAAAATCCAGCACATGGCGTTACAGGACACACAGGGCCAATTATTGGGATTCGGCCTTTGCAGAATATTTTTTTTACATTTGACAAGTTTCTGCAATAAAAAAAAAAGCAATTACCAAACAAACATCCCCTAACCGCTGTTTGCTTTTCATTCAGTATTTAATTACTTTGCAGCACTCACTGTAATGAATGAGACCTGTATTGGGTGTCAGTGATGATAGCTGCAATACAGTCAACAGCCAGACTGGGTTCTAGCATAAATCAAGGTAAGCATGGTTCTAGATTACAGCACAGTACGGATGGGTTCTAGATACAATCAAGGTAAGCATGGGTTTCTAGATTCGTCACAGTACGGGATGGGTTTCTAGAATACAATCACGGTAAGCAGGGTTCTAGATTACAGTCACCATAAGAATGGGTTCTAGAATACAATCAAGGTAAGCATGGGTTCTAGATTACAGTCACAGTAAGAATGGGTTCTAGAATACAATCAAGGTAAGCATGGGTTCTAGATTACAGTCACAGCAAGAATGGATTTTAGAATACAATCAAGGTAAGCATGGGTTCTAGATTACAGTCACAGTAAGAATGGGTTCTAGAATACAATCATGGTAAGCATGGGTTCTAGATTACAGTCACAGTAAGAATGGGTTCTAGAATACAATCACGGTAAGCATGGATTCTAGATTAGAGTCACAGTAAGAATGGGTTCTAGAATACAATCACGGAGCATGGATTCTAGATTACAGTCACAGTAAGAATGGATTCTAGATACAATCAAGGTAAGCATGGGTTCTAGATTACAGTCACAGTAAGAATGGGTTCTAGAATACAATCAAGGTAAGCATGGATTCTAGATTACAGTCACAGTAAGAATGGGTTCTAGAATACAATCAAGGTAACAGGGTCTAGATACAGTCAGTAAGCATGGGTTCTAGATTACAGTCACAGTAAGAATGGGTTCTAGATTACAGTCACATAAGAATGGGTTCTAGAATACAATCACGGTAAGCATGGATTCTAGATTAGAGTCACAGTAAGAAGGGTTCTAGATACAATCACGGTAAGCATGGATTCTAGATTACAGTCACAGTAAGAATGGATTCTAGAATACAATCAAGGTAAGCATGGGTTCTAGATTACAGTCACAGTAAGAAGGGTTCTTAGAATACAATCAAGGTAAGCATGGATTCTAGATTACAGTACAGTAAGAAGTGGGTTCTAGAATACAATCAAGGTAAGCATGGGTTCTAGATTACAGTCACAGTAAGAATGGGTTCTAGATTACAGTCACAGTAAGAATGGGTTCTAGATTACAGTCACGGTAAGAATGGGTTCTAGATTACAGTCACAGTAAGAATGGGTTCTAGAAACAATCAAGGTAGCAACGGATTCTAGATTACAGTCACAGTAAGAATGGGTTCTAGAATACAATCAAGGTAAGACAGGATTCTAGATTACAGTCACAGCAAGAATGGATTCTAGAATACAATCAAGGTAAGCATGGGTTCTAGATTACAGTCACAGCAAGAATGGGTTCTAGAATACAATCAAGTAAGCGATGGGTTCTAGATTACAGTCACAGAAGAATGGGTTCTAATTACAGTCACAGTAAGAGGATTCTAGATTACAGTCACAGTAAGAAGTGGTTCTAGAAACAATCAAGGTAAGCACGGATTCTAGATTACAGTCACAGTAAGAATGGGTTCTAGAATACAATCAAGGTAAGCACGGTTCTAGATTACAGTCACAGCAAGAATGGATTTTAGAATACAATCAAGTAAGCATGGGTTCTAGATTACAGTCACCAGTAAGAATGGGTTCTAGAATACAATCATGGTAAGCACTGGGTTCTAGATTACAGTCACAGTAAGAATGGGTTCTAGAAACAACCGGTAAGCAGGATTTAGATTAGAGTCACAGTAAGAATGGTTCTAGAATACAATCACGGTAAGCATGGATTCTAGATTACAGTCACAGTAAGAATGGATTCTAGAATACAACAAGGGTAAGCATGGGTTCTAGATTACAGTCACAGTAGAAGGGTTTCTAGAATACAATCAAGGTAAGCATGGATTCTAGATTACAGTCACAGAAGAAGGGTTCTAGAATACAATCAAAGGTTACAGCATGGGTTCTAGATTACAGTCACAGTAAGAATGGGTTCTAGCTACAGTCACAGTAAGAATGGGTTTAGATCGCACGGGTAAGAAGGGTCTAAGATTACAGTCACAGTAAGAATGCGGTTCTAGAATACAATCAAGGTAAGCACGGATTCTGATTACAGTCACAGTAAGAATGGTTTAGAATACAATCAAGGTAAGCACGGATTCTAGATACAAGTAACACCAAGAATGGATTCTAGAATACAATCAAGGTAAGCATGGTTCTAGATTACAGTCACAGCAAGAATGGGTTCTAGAATACAATCAAGGAACAGAAGGGGTTCTAGATTTACAGTCACAGTAAGAATGGGTTCTAGATTACAGTCAACAGTAAATGGGTTCTAGATACAGTCACAGTAAGAAGGGTTTAGATCATCAGGTAAGCACGGATTCTAGATTACAGTCACAGTAAGAATGGGTTCTAGATACATCAAGGTAAGCACGAGATTCTAGATTACAGTCACAGCAAGAATGGATTCTAGAATACAATCAAGGTAAGCATGGTTCTAGATTACAGTCACAGTAAGCAATGGGTTCTAGATTACAGTAACAGTAAGAATGGGTCTAGATTACAGTCACAGTAAGATATGGGTTCTAGAATACAATCAAGGTTAAGGCAACGGATTCTAGATTACCAGTCACAGTAAGAATGGGGTTCTAGAATACAATCAACGGTAAGCACGGATTCTAGATTACAGTCACAGCAAGAAGTGATTCTAGAATACAATCAAGGTAAGCATGGGTTCTAGATTACAGTCACAGCAAGAATGGGTTCTAGAATACAATCAAAGTAAGCATGGGTTCTAGATACAGTCACAGTGCGGATGGGTTCTGCATAAAAAAAAAAAAGCAATTTACCAACACAAAATTCCCTAACCGCTGTTTGCTTTCATTCTAGTTGATTAATGCACTCACTGTAATGAATGAGACCTGTATTGTGGTGGTCAGTGTGATAGCTGCATCAGTCACAGCCAGACGGGTTCTAGATACAATCAACGGTAAGCATGGGTTCTAGATTACAGTCACAGTAAGAATGGGTTCTAGAATACATCAAGGAAGCATGGATTCTAGATTCAGTCACAGTAAGAATGGGTTTCTAGAATACAATCAAGGTAAGCAGGATTCTAGATTACAGTCACAGCAAGAATGGAGTCTAGAATACAATCAAGGTAAGCATGGGTCTAGATTACAGTCACGCAAGAATGGGTTCTAGAATACAATCAAAGTAAGCATGGGTTCTAGATTACAGTCACAGGCCGGAATGGGTTCTAGAATACAATCAGGTAAGCATGGGTTCTAGATTACAGTCACAGTAAGAATGGGTTCTGAATACAATCAGGCAAGCATGGGTTCTAGATTACAGTCACGGTAAGAATGGTTCTAGAAACCAATCAAGGCAAGATGGGTTCTAGATTACAGCTCACAGTAGTAATGGGTTCTAGAATACAATCAAGGCAAGCATGGGTTCTAGATTACAG
Source organism: Hymenochirus boettgeri (assembly GCA_019447015.1). Classification (NCBI taxonomy): domain Eukaryota; kingdom Metazoa; phylum Chordata; class Amphibia; order Anura; family Pipidae; genus Hymenochirus; species Hymenochirus boettgeri. The sequence continues at coordinate 22,756 of JAACNH010001404.1, read as the reverse complement.
TCACCGTAAGAATGGGTTCTAGAACAATCATTCTAACTTTGCTGGTATTGGGGTGATTTAACTATATATATATATATTATAATTGATTGAGGTATGAACATGCCCTTTAATGTCCTTAGGCCTTGTACACACGGGACGATATTTAGAAATTTGCTTTGTAAGTAAAATGAACACAATGCAATGTATTTAGTGTATTAAACATGTGGATATTCTGTATTTCCTCTCTAGACTATTACATGAAGATCTGGGGATATAATGTAACATTTGTTTTTTCCCTATATAGTCGGGGCTGTGCCAGTCGATAAACGAGAGCGCCCTGAAGAAACGGTAAGTTAACGTGTTTCCTTTTCTCTTTCTTTTTCGTTGTATCCAGAATATGAAATGTTGATTTTAATTTACTTCCATTGATTGAACATTTTTGCCTTTTTACTTCTTTATTTGATAGGAGTTGATTGTTTTTATACAGACACATCTTGGTGATCACAATACCTTTCAGTAGATGTAGTGCTGGTTATTTTTTCTCTTGTCATCTTTTCTGCTCAGCCCTTAACCCTTTCTGTGGTCGATCTGTTTGAAACAAGATTAATTGGAAGGGATGGATTTCACATATTGGCTACATAGATTAAAAGAGAACTAAGGGGGTTATTCAATAAAAGTTCTTATCGTTTAAAATGGTGCTAATTTTGCCCCAACCAATCAGATGTTAGCTTTCAAATGTTACATAAGTTCTGATTGGTTGGGGCAAAATTAGCAATTAGTCCAACCTCCCAATATTGTTTCACATGAAGAAAACTGCATTCAATATTGGGATTTAGGAATAACACAATCTTACCTCCCTGCCCCATATACTTTAGATCTGGCCTGGGAAATGCAGGTAAAACTGCTGCTCGACATTGCAACCTATTTAAGATTTTATGTCCAGCTTCATTTTTCCTATTCTGGCAGAGTAAGCTAGCTCCTCCCTCCATGCTGTCAATCAAGGCAGTGACTGCTGATACCACATCCAATGATTGACTGCGGTCTCCTCTGCACATGCTCAAGTTCCTAAAAGCTCATTGAGCAGAGGAAGAAGGCAGCAACCTCAGCCACAAGACATGATAAAATACCCAGTTAGAATTGACAGGTGACCATTTTTTTTTCAATTTAAGGGTGAACTTGCCCTTGAAAAACCTTTTTTAACTTTTTGTTCTTCCTGGTCACTGATTGAATGTTCAGGTACAGACTTTTAAAAATTTTTTAAAAAACCACCAGATTCACAGATTTTCAAAACACTTCCGAGTTGAAACCAGGTTTGTTTCGAAAAGATTTGTTCACTATTCCCTGCCTCAGTTTGGGGTGTAAGGTTAAAATGTGACAAATCTTGAAATCTGATTATCAGAATAGGCAAGGTAAAAAAAAAATGTAAAAGTCAGCAATTTAGTGCTGTTAACTACCAATAAAATATTTCTTAGTTTGATTGATTCACACTCCAAGACATGGTTTATTCTTTTCTTGGCTAAAATTCTCCTCTAAATGACACAACATTTCCAGCATACTAGTATATTTTCTAATGGGGTCCTATTATTAATACCCCCGTTGCTATCGCGATTAGAGATGTAATGTGGGTTTAGACTTATAGAACCCAGTTTCGAATCGAACCTGAGGGTTTTCGAACTTTCGGAACTCCAAATTTCACGAAAACCGAGGTTTTTTAATTTTCGATTAATCGAAAATCGAAGTAGATAATATTCGAGAAATCGAAATAGATAATTATCGAAATCGAAAGTAGATAATATCGAGAAATCGAAAGGGGATAATATCGAAAAACGAAAGAGTAGATAAGTATCGAAAAATGAAAAGTAGATAATTATCAAAATCGAAAGTAGTGGAGGGTGTTTCCGAAAATCGAACTTTCAGAACTTGAATAATTACGAAAATTCAAAAACAACAAAACTCAACAGTTTCGAACATCTCTAATCGCAGATACCTAACAATGGTTCACTAACAACAACAAAAAATTCTTTTTCTCAAGCTTTCGTTTATTTACTAGTCACTTTTTATTTAGAACGTTTTGAAACAAAAATACTAAACAAATCATGGATCCTAGAAACAATCATGGGATCTAGAAACAACCATGGATGTCAGATAACAACAATGGTAAAGTCTAGGGGGGGAAAAGAAAACACAATCCATGGATCCAGCAACAACATGGATCCAGAACACAATCATGGATCAGAAACAAGCATGGATTCAGAAACAATAATAGGGTCCATGAAACAAATACATGGAATCCAGAAACACAATGCAATGGAGTCCAGAAACCAATCATGGATTCAGAACAAACCTGGATCCGAGAAAAACCATGGATCCAGCAACAATCTATATGGAGTTCAGAAACAACCATGGATGTCAGAGAAACAAACATGGATTCTGAAACAACAAACTGGAGTCCAGAACAATATGCGATCCAGAAACCATCATGGACATGACCAGAAACAATCATGGATCCAAGAAACAATCATGGATGTCAAGATAATAACAACCCATGGATTCAGAACAATCATGGATCCAGAAACAATGCATGGATCCAGAAACGAAAAATCATGGATGCCAGAAAACAATCATGGATTCAGAAACAACCATGGATTCAGAAAACAATCATGATCCAGAAACAATATGGATTCAGAAACAACCAGGGATTACAGAAACAACCATGGATTCAGAAACAACCATGGATCCAGAAACATCATGGATCCAGAAACAATCATGGATCCAGAAACAATCATGGATTCAGAAACAATCATGGATTCAGAAACAATCATGGATCCAGAAACAATCATGGATCCAGAAACAATCATGGATTCAGAAACAACCATGGATTCAGAAACAAACCATGAATCCAGAAACAATCATGGATTCAGAAACAATCATGGCATCCAGAAACAACCGGATCAGAGAAAACAATCATGGTGATTCAGAAACAACCATGGATTCAGAAACATTTACTTTCTGTCTGTGACATCAATAATAAGTCCGCCAGTTGTAGGTGGATAGAAACCCTAATATAACATATTATAAGGACCATAGGCAATAAAATGTTCGCTGTGTTATTTCCCCTATTTTTAGGTCAGAAGAGTCTGGCTATTATCTCTTTGCATTTATCTCCAGGCAGATATGAGTCATTTATAGTAGGAGGAATCGAGTGAAAGGAAAGGAAATGTCCAACCATGATCCTCATCAAAGTCAACACTAAGGGAAAGGCGCAATTATATTTCAGCCATGCCCAGATATATATTGGCCTTTTTAAACTGAACTGATTTGCCCAGGGGATCAGTCCCTTCCTGAGACATGTTACAGTTTAATTGCTTATGACTTTTCCTTGACATTTAGAGAGTTGGCTGTCCGGTAAGACTCTGCTTCTTTATTTAATCATTTTCTCTGTGCCATATGCTGCTTAGATTTGCAGTTCTCTCTCTTTGTTTCCCCAAACAAATTTTACTGGTAATTATCTATTGCATAGGGGATCCTCATAGACAAAACAAATAACTATTGGAAAATAAATTTTTCAAAAAATAAACATTTTTTTCAATGGTAACTATGATTTAGGACCATACAACATACAACCATTCTACAAAGATCCTTAAAGGGCAAGCCCCCCTTAAAATGAACCTTGTATTTCACTAAATCATCCCCCAAACCCTAAAACTGCAATAGTTAAAAGTTAAAAGATGTAAGACTAACCTGAAATGCTGCCCTATTTCCTCTCCTTTTAAACAAAGCAGACTGCTCGTTCACAGCTGATCGGCCTGCCTGGGCAGAAATCTTCAAACAATTGTCTTTAGAAAAATCTGCCATCTGTTCTGCCCGTTAACCTTAAACGTTGGGGGTGAGGGAGACACCCCCCCTAATATAACTTAAAGGGATGTTTTAATAATTCAGGATTGTAGTGTCCAACTTACAGTACTCTGTCTAAGAAGCAATAGATTTCTATCCATGCAATATTGGGCCGACTGTCATTCTGAATAAATCCGCCCAGTGCAGTTCTGCTGGCTGTTTGAAATGGGGAAACCCTGGACATAATTTTTGACGCCCATTGCCACTCTGCTGAAAAAACTTCCATTAAAAAAAAAAAAAAAGATGCATTTAATTTGCCCTTTGCAGGATAAAGATTACCGTATATACTCGAGTATAAACCGTCCCGAGTATAAACCGAGGTACCTAGTTTTAGCTAAAAAAAGGGGAAAAAATATTGACTCGAGTATACACCGAGGGGGTAGTATTTGCCACTTAAGATGTTTGGAAACTACAACTCCAGCATGCTTTATTGCTGGGAGTTGTAGTTTTCAATCTTAAGTGGCAATACTTGCAAATAGGGTAAATCCTCCTTTATTGTGCATACAGTATGCCACAAATACAAGGTTTGTACTCTTATTTGTAAATATTGCCCTGGTGTCCGTGGTATTCTCCTACCTTGTCTGGCGGCCGCTCGCTCCTCGCTCCGCATCCTCAGTGCGCATCCGGATGATGTCACTACTCGGCGCCCAAAGTGAGAGGCGCCGGGTAGTGACATCATCTGGATGCGCACTGAGGATGCGGATCGCGCGGCCGCCGGACAAGGTAGCAGAAAGGTTGACTCGAGTATAAAGCCTGAAAACCTCGGTTTATACTCGAGTATATACGGTAAAGTGGTTGAAAGAGCATTGAAGAGTTTTGTGTTAACGAATGTCTCACCGTACCGTCTAACACAATATTTCATTTTAATGGGAAACATTCGACGTAGAGGAAGAATATAAAATCACCAGTTTGTTCTCTATCGTGTCCCAAGCGCGAGTCCCTTATTTACAGGGGCAGATTGAACTCCATGTTTTTCCCTGATTAAGTTGGTGACCACTCAGGACAGACATTGATTTCGCCAGTGGTAAATACTTTTCGGACTGGGCTCTTTGGGGCAGGATTGGGTTCAATGTTAGTTTATGAAAAATAAATCAAATTAAATGCACTGAATGCATTTTCATTGTATGTCAATACATTCCTCAGATGTCTGTCTCCTTCCTTCCCACGGGATTGCGTCTGGCTGCAGTGGGTGTAAAACAAATCCCTTTATGTAGCTTTAACATCTATAGATTTCACCCTTTATTAAATGTTAACAATTAAATGTAATAAAAACTGTACATTATCTATTTTCAATCCTTATCCCATCGATCTATCACAATTACATTTATGTCTCACAATCAGGAAAAAATAAAGACTCATCCACACATTCTAGGTAGTAAGTATTGTTTATACACATTCTAGGTAGTAAGTATTGTTTATACACATTCCAGGTAGTAAGTATTGTTTATACACATTCTAGGTAGTAAGTATTGTTTATACACAGACATTCTAGGTAGTAAGCATTGTTTATACACACAGACATTCTAGGTAGTAAGTATTGTTTTACAAAGTTCAGTAGTAGTATTGTTTATACACAACAGACATTCTAGGTAGTAAGTATTGTTTAATACACATTCTAGGTAGTAAGTATTGTTTATACACACAGACATCTAGGTAGTAATTGTTTATACACACAGACATTCTAGTATAAGTTTGTTTATAACACATTCTAGGTAGTAAGTATTGTTTATACACAAGACATTCTAGTAGTAAGTATTGTTTATACACATTATAGTAGTAAGTATTGTTATACCCGAACAGTTCTAGGTAGTAAGTATTGTTTATACACACAGACATTCTAGGTAGTAAGTATTGTTTATACACATTCTAGGTAGTAAGTATTGTTTATACACACAGACATTCTAGGTAGTAAGTATTGTTTATAACACACAGACATTCTAGGTAGTAAGTATTGTTTTTACACATTCTAGTAGTAAGTATTGTTATACACACAGACATTCAGGTAGTTAAGTATTGTTTATACACACAGACATTCTAGGTAGTAAGTATTGTTTATACACACAGCCATTCTAGGTAGTAAGTATTGTTTTATCCACAGACATTCTAGGTATTAAGTATTGTTTATACACACAGACATTCTAGGTAGTGTATTGTTTATACCACAGACATTCTAGGTAGTAAGTAGTTGTTTATACACCACAGACATTCTAGGTAGTAAGTATTGTTTATACACACAGACATTCTGTGTAAGGATTGTTTATCACCCAGACATTCTAGGTAGTAAGATTGTTTATACACACAGACATTCTAGGTAGTAAGTATTGTTTATACACACAGACATTCTAGGTAGTAAGTATTGTTTATACACATAGACATTCTATGTAGTAAGTATTGTTTATACACATTATAGGTAGTAAGTATTGCTTATACTCACAGACATTCTAGGTAGTAAGTATTGTTTATACACACAGACTTCTAGTAGGAAGTATTGTTTATACAAATTCTAGGTAGTAAGATTGTTTATACACACAGACTTCTAGGTAGTAAGTATTGTTTATACAACACAGGACATTCTAAGTAGTAGTATTGTTTATACACATTCTAGGTAGTAAGTATTGTTTATACACACAGAATATCAGGTAGTAAGTATTGTTTACACCCAGACATTCTAGGTAGTAAGTTATTGTTATACACCCGACATTCAGGTAGTAAGTATTGTTATACACACAGACATTTAGGTAGTAAGTATTGTTTTCTACACACAGACATTCTAGGTAGTTAGTATTGTTTATACACACAGACATTCTAGGTAGTAAGTATTGTTTATACACACAGACATTCTAGGTAGTAAGTATGTTTATACACACAGACATTCTAGGTAGTAAGTATTGTTTATACACACAGACAATCTAGGTAGTAAGTATTGTTTATACACACAGACATTCTAGGTAGTAAGTATTGTTTTACACACAGACATTCTAGGTAGTAAGTATTGTTTATACACATTCTAGGTAGTAAGTATTGTTTATACACACAGACATTCTAGGTAGTAAGTATTGTTTATACACATAGACATTCTAGGTAGTAAGTATTGTATAAACACAGACATTCTAGGTAGTAAGTATTGTTTATACCCACATTCTAGGTAGTAAGTATTGTTATAACACAGACATTCTAGGTAGTAAGTATTGTTATACACACAGACATTCTAGGTAGTAAGTATTGTTTATACACACAGACATTCTAGGTAGTAAGTATTGTTTATACACACAGACATTCTAGGTAGTAAGTATTGTTTATACACACAGACATTCTAGGTAGTAAGTATTGTTTATACACACAGACATTTAGGTAGTAGTATGTTTATACACACAGACATCTAGGTAGGTAAGTATTGTTTATACACACAGACATTCTAGGTAGTAAGTATTGTTTACACACAAGACAATCTAGGTAGTAAGTATTGTTTATACACACAGACATTCTAGGTAGTAAGTATTGGTTATACACACAGACATTCTAGTAGTAAGTAGTGTTTATCAACAGACATTCTGGGTAGTAAGTATTGTTTATACACACAGACATTCTAGGTAGTAAGTATTGTTTATACACATAGACATTCTAGGTAGTAAGTATTGTTTATACACACAGACATTCTAGGTAGTAAGTATGTTTACACACAGACATTCTAGGTAGTAAGTATTGTTTATACACACAGACATTCTAGGTAGTAAGTATTGTTTATTACACACAGAATCATAGGTAGTAAGTATTGTTTATACACACAGACATTTTAGGTAGTAAGTATTGTTTATACACACAGACATTCTATGTAGTAAGTATTGTATATACACACAGACATTCTAGGTAGCAAGTATTGTTTATACACACAGACATTCTAGGTAGTAAGTATTGTTTATACACACAGACCTTCTAGGTAGTAAGTATTGTTTATACACACAGACATTCTAGGTAGTAAGTATTGTTTATACACACAGACAATTCTAGGTAGTAAGTATGTTGTTTAACACACAGACATTCTAGGTAGTAAGTATGTTTATACACACAGACATTCGGGTAGTAAGTATTGTTATACAAACACAGACATTCTAGGTAGTAAGTATTGTTTATACACATAGACATTCTAGGTAGTAAGTATTGTTTATACACACAGACATTCTAGGTAGTAAGTATTGTGTATAAACATGGCGGTTGCGGTGGGTGGTGTGGAAAAGTAGGATTAAAACCATTGAGAGTCAGTACATTGCCTAAATTTAAAGGGGGAAATAGAAAGCGATATTGGCTCTCAGTACATAGGTCCATATGTACAAAGCACGGTTAGCAATTTAGGGATACCATGCATTATCTGTGATGTACGTCAGTGGCCAAACTACCGCAATGGTTTTCTATCAGGATTGTAAATCTACGAACACGTTATCGCTAGTCTACATTCGTTACCGTTAATTTTCGATAACGTTCATAAATTAACGATAATTAAACCGTTTGGAAATGAACGGTCGGTTTAATGATTGTTAAAGGCGCAGTATGGCTAAAAAGCGATACCGTGCCTTTGTAAATATGGCCCATAACCCCATAAATGGCCAACATTTCATGTAACACATTTTAGATTCTGGACACAGGGATTATCACAGGGATTATCTCCAACACGACAACTGGAAGATTTTATTGTTACTGCCTCATCCTACACACTAACGCACACGTAGATGCAATTCATTTTCTCCGTGTGCTATAAGACCCAGGATTCTATCGAGTGTAATAGGAAAAGGGCTCCTAGGACTCTCTCATTACGGCGATTTCCCTTGAGAAATATGTGGCAGTGGAAACATCCCACGTCCAGTTACCCTCAAGAGTCTCCACCTTAGATGAGCTCTCGGCCATGCAGATCATTACATGTCTGGTTGGTGTTTGTAGGTAAAGCAGCGAATCCAGAAACCAAATCCTATTGAAATCCAAACAGAATCTGGCGCTGCAAATACCATATCCAGTGGCAGTTCCTAAATCTATTGTAAATTTAACATTGTTTCCTTTTTTTTTCTTATCCAAACTTGGACAAAAAGATCTAATGGGACATCCGGATCATTACGGTATTGGGTCTGGTTATTAGAGAGGGCTTGAAAACCCAACTTGAACCCGAGTTTGGACGAACTCTTTGAACTAATTGGGGTTCGAATTAGTTGTTTTTCCAGACCGCAGCTGTATTTTCGATAATTATCGTATTTACGAGCCGTTTCATAACCTAGAATGGATCGTTCGCAAACCCTCGAAAGTATCGTCGTTTTCAGGTACACCTAGAATGTTCAGTCGAAAGTTCGTTCGTTTTCGGTAATCCTCTAAAGTATCGTTCGTTTTCGGTAATCATCTACTATCAGTCTATTATCATAATCCTCTGTCTATATTTCTATCTGCGATAGAAGGCAGATAAAAAAGATATGGATAGATAGAAGGAGTAGATAGATAGAGTAGATAGATAGTCACTATCTAGTATCTCTTTCTGTCTATATCACTATGTGTCAGATAGATAGCAGATATAAGATAGATATGGATAGATAGATATGGATTGATAGAGAGATAGATAGATAGATAGAAGATAGATAGAAGATAGTCATCTATCTAGATTCTGTTCGTATATCTACTATGCTGCGATAGATAGGCAGATAAGATAGATATGGAGATAGATGGATGATAAGATAGATAGGCAGGCAGATAATAAGATACAAATAGAGATAGATAGAGAGATAGATAGAGAGATGATAGATAGATAGATATGGAGATATATAGCTATGGATAGATATATAGATAGATAGATGGACAGATATAGATAGACAGGGAGAGACATATACAGACAGACAGACAGACAGATAGATAGATGATAGATAGATAGATGATAGATAGATGATAGATAGATAATAGATGATAGATAGATAGATGATAGATAGATGAATGTTGATAGATAGATAGATAGATAGATGATAGATAGATAGATGAATGATAGATATATAGATGATAGATGAATAATAGATAGATAGATAGATAGATAGATAGATAGATAGATGATGGATAGATAGATAGATAGATAATAGATGATATAGATAAATAGATAGATGAATGATAGATATATAGATGATAGATGAATGATAGATAGATAAATGATGGATAGATAGATAGATAGATAGATAGATAAATAGATGAATGATAGATAGATGAATGATAGATAGATAGACAGATAAATAGATAGATGATACATAGATAGATAGATAGATAGATAGATAGATAGATAGATAGATAGATGAATGATAGATAGATAAATAGAAAGATAGACAGATAAATAGATAGATAGATAGATGATAGGTGAATGATAGATAGATAGATAGATAATAGATAGAGAGATAGATGATAGATAGATGATAGATAGAGAGATAGATAGATAGATAGAGAGATAGATGATGGATAGATAGATAGATGATGGATAGATATATAGATGATGGATAGATAGATAGATGATGGATAGATATATAGATGATGGATAGATGATAGATAGATAGATAGATAGATAGATAGATAGATAAATAGATGATAGATAGATAGATGATAGATAGATGATAGATAGAGAGATGATGGATAGATAGATGATAGATAGATAGATAGATAGATAGATGATAGATAGATGGATAGATGATAGATAGATGGATAGATGATAGATAGATGGATAGATGATAGATAGAGAGATGATGGATAGATAGATAGATGAATGATAGATAGATAGATAGATAGATGATAGATAGATAGATGGATAGATGATAGATAGATGGATAGATGATAGATAGATGGATAGATGATAGATAGATAGATGATAGATAGAGAGATGATGGATAGATAGATAGATAGATAGATAGATAGATAGATAGATAGATAGATAGATAGATAGATGAATGATAGATAATAGATGATAGATAGATGATAGATAGATAATAGATAGATAGATGATAGATAGATAATAGATGATAGATAGATGATAGATAGATAGAGGATAGATAGATGATAGATAGATAGATGATAGATAGATGAATGATAGATAATAGATGATTGATAGATAGATGATTGATAGATAGATGATTGATAGATAGATGATAGATAGATGATAGATAGATAGATGATAGATAGATGATATATAGATGATAGATAGACAATAGATCAATAGATAGATAGATAGATAGAGATATGGAGATAAATAGATAATAATGACAGATAATAAGATTGATAATCACAGACAATAATTGATCCTTGGTGTAAAAAAAAAATGTTCCCTCTGCATCCAGTATTTGTACTTCCAGGCATTGCTGTGACCTGTGGGTGAGGGGAGTGTCCAGCTGCTGCCTGCTTAGTGCCTGTCACACCTCCTGGGCTTAAATTGCTGCTGATTCTGACCGGCAGAGTTACAGACTGTCCTGCAACATCTACTTCCTCCCTTCCACTGCATGGAACCCCTGCTGGCCAGACAGTGCTAGGTCTTAATAAAGTTTCTTTTAAAGAAAACTTTATTTAGAACTTACATTGCCCGGCCCGAACATACTGGAAAAGCAGGAAGGTTTGGAAGGGGGGCACTTCTTTTGTGAACTGGGGCACATGCCCCAGTGTGCCCCAGTTTAGCGCCGCCACTTTCTGTAACCCTCGAGTGTAGCTTGCGTAAAACCCGACAATTGCCCGCTCGTGTTTAAGAAGTGTTTTAACAGGTTTTGGTGACAGTGACATGTTTATCCCAAAATCAATTGACAAATGTATCACATGTAGAATGATTGATAGTATTTTTTTAAAGGGGAAGTCCACCTGTTAAAGGAAAAATTGTATAAAGGTAAATCACCCAAAAGTTAGAAAGTTAAGAGATGTAAGACTAACCTGAAAAGCTCTTCAATGTTCTGTTACCTCTCTTTCCACTTCCTGGTTCTCCTAAAATGCAGCTGTCTGTCATGGATGTGGCAGTTGACTTCACAGCCAATAAGACAAGAGATGATCAATGCACATTCCTGGGCCCCGTATATCATATTATCTATGCTAGTGCAAACAGTAAAAACATGGGGGTTTAGTTACAATTTTATGCATAAAAGTGAAAAGCCTTCCAACCACGTCAAGGTAACCCCAGTACGGAAGGTCCTAACAGTTTACTGTAACTTCACAGCCAATGACTGTATGCCATTTCCAAAGTCTGTTCCTCTGAACACATGGGAGTTTGTAAAAGAGCTTGGAGGGGTAGAAACCTTTTCAGAGGCAGAGGGAGGGGTAGAAGAACATTTTATTGCATATCAGATTAGTCTTACATCTCTCAGATTTCTAACTATTGTGGTTTGGGGGGTCATTTACTGATATACAATTTTTCATTTGAGGGGTGAACATGCAGTTTAATTATCGTACCTGCTTGAAATGTCGAAAATAAATCAAATGATATCAGGAACATAGGGATAGAATAATGGAGAGTTTGGTCACCATAACTCACCTTGTACAGTCATGTTGTTCTTCCATGCAATGTATCTAGTGCTTATAGAATGACAATTTATGTTAAACTCGTCTCTGTTTACCTGTTGTATTTCGTAGGTAACACGATGTATAGTTGAAGTCCTTTCCAATGCCTTGGCGAAACCCAACGCACCACCAATTGACCCGGAATGCAGAGAAATCCTGAAGAAGAGTAAGAGAAATTATTATACGTTTTATTTACCATTCCTCCCCATGGAAGGGTAATGACAGGCAGACCAGCTCAGTGTCCTATACGTACATGGGATGGGACTTTACACAAATGCAATGGAAATATTAAAAGAAAAAGTGTCTATTTAAAGGACACGTTCACCCTTCAACAAAAAATTATATATAGGATAATCAGCCTCCAACCCCCAGAACAAAAATAGTTAGAAACCTGAGAGATGTAAGACTAACCTTTTATGCAGCAATATGTTCTTCTACCATTCTCTCTGCCTCTCAAAAGGATTCCGCCTCCTTTCCATACTCTTTAACAAGCTCGCACATGCTCAGAGGTAGATAGGAGAATAGCATTCAGTCACAGGCTATAATGTCATCTGTTACATCAATGACTGACAGCTGCTAAATTGAAGAACCAGGAAGCAAAATCAGAGGTAACAGAACATCGGGCAGCATTTTAGGCTAGTGTTAAAATTTCTTTTTGGAGTTTTGGGGTGATTTACCAATAAATTCTTATATTTGAGGGTGGAAATAGCATTTTTTGTAAAAGTATTTTTAAACATAAAGGAATATTTTACTATTTATAATGGAGACCAAAAGTGATTTTATAGTCAAAATGCCATCTATTTCAACCGTTATACCTTACACATAATGTCTGTCTAACAGAAACATAGTAACATAGTATTATAGGTTGTATAAAAAGACATACGTCCATCTAGTCCAACCTTTATACCCTACCCATAATGTCCGTTATAACAGTTACATAGTAACATAGTATTGGAGGTTGTATAAAGACTACGTCCATCTAGTCAACCTTTATACCCGACCACCATAATGTCTTTTATAACAGTTACATAGTATAACATTTAGTATTGGAGGTTGTATAAAGACATACGTCCACCTAGTCCAACCTTTATACCCTACCCATAATGTCTGTTTAACAGTTACATAGTAACATGGTATTGGAGGTTGTATAAAGACATACGTCCATCTAGTCCAACCGTTATACCCTACCCATAATGTCTGTCTAACAGTTACATAGTAACATAGTATTGGAGGTTGTATAAAGACATATGTCCATCTAGTCCAACCGTTATACCCTACCCATAATGTCTGTCTAACAGTTACATAGGGCCCTATTTATAAAAGATCGGTATCGTTATCGTAAAATACCGATCGTTATCGTAAAATAACGACCAGGGTTTTACCGATAACGACCGTTATTTACTGATAACGACCGTTATTTACCGATATCGTTAAATACCGGTCGTTATTGGTAAATACAGGTCGTTATTTACCGATAACGACCATTATTTACCGATATCGGAAAATAACGGTCGTTATCGGTAAAAACCCGGTTGTTATTTTACGATAACGATCGGTATTTTACGATAACGATACCGATCTTTTATAAATAGGGCCCATAGTAACATAGTATTGGAGGTTGTATAAAGACATACGTCCATCTAGTCCAACCGTTATACCCTACCCATAATGTCTGTCTAACAGTTACATAGTAACATAGTATTGGAGGTTGTATGAAGACATACGTCCATCTAGTCCAACCGTTATACCCTACCCAAAATGTCTGTCTAACAGTTACATAGTAACATAGTATTGGAGGTTGTATAAAGACATACGTTCATCTTTTAGTCCAACCTTTATACCCTACACACAATGTCTATCTAACATTTATATAGTAACATAGTATTGGAGGTTGTATAAAGACATAAGTCCGTTTAGTCCAACCTTTATACCCTACCCATAATATCTGTCTAACAGTTACATAGTAACATAGTATTGGAGGTTGTATAAAGACATACATCCATCTACTCCAACCTTTATATCCTACCCATAATGTCTGTCTAACAGTTACATTGCAACATAGTATTGGAGGTTGTATAAAGACATACATCCATCTACTCCAACCTTTATACCCTACCCATAATGTCTGTCTAACAGTTACATTGCAACATAGTATTGGAGGTTGTATAAAGACATACGTCCATCTAGTCCAACCTTTATACCTGACTCATAATGCATCCATCCAGTAACAGTTGCTTTATAATGTTGGTACAAGCACTGTATCACAAATTTGCATTTAGAAATCAAAAGTCTTCTGATAAGTGTAATAACTACCAGTTAAAGGGAAGTGTTCTGCTATGTGCGGGCGTGACTTTCAGTAAGTTTTAATCTGGTTTTAGGTATTATTTTCACTTCACTTACACACTTAACACGTTACAGAATGGAGTGATGCTGTCATGTGACTGATTTCGGTTTTGTATGAAATTCTAAGTAGTTTTTTTTATAATAGTCTCTGAATAATAATCCCCAATGAAATGTTAATCAGCTCGTGAATTAAACACCTTGAACGATACACAGTAATATGAATCATATCGTCTAGGGATCTTGGACGTTCAAAATAATTTTAATGACTTTTCCTTAAGAACAAGCTCCTCGGTGTAAACTGCAAATTGCTCTCTCATTGAGTGTTTTATTTTCAAGGGTTATGAAGACCCAAAGCTCCACAGATTAAAACAATATCAGCTCCTTCCTTCATCTGACATCCCCAGGTCCATTCTGCCCTCTCTGTGCATTGTAGACATTCCCCGTAGCTTCTATCACATCATCTGGAGGCACTTTTTGTACCAGAAGGTCCAATGGTAAATTGATTTGCAGATCAGACAAATGACTTTCCTTTGAATTCATTTATCACCAGGTGCTTATTGGGTCACTAAGTCCATCACTCTTGCTATGTATCAAAAAGTCCTACAGGCGCAATGGATTTTCTTTAATCAGTCTTAATTGACATTGATGTTTCAATGCTAGGCACATTCCCGTGACAATGCACCGAGCAGCAAAACATTGGTGTCAAGAAAGGTTTATGAAAGAAAAAAAATCCAGTTGGTCCCCGGAGGACATTTTGTTATTAAGATGTTAATATTTCATTATTTACAGTTATTTTTCTTTGGTTTTGTCTATAAAGATTTAATATTTATTCATTTAGACCACGCAGTGAAGAAACAGAACGGATTCCCTTACCTTGCTCGTAGACTGTACATAAGGGCCCAAAATATTTAGTTACATTGTGCTTTACTCAACAAAGTAAACTGGTTGTGTAGTTCCCCTTTAAACCTTCATTTTGGGCTTTAAAATGGGGCAAACTGCTGTATCTGTCCAGTGTGACTCCACGTGTTCACTGGGCTCTTATCCCCAGATTAGCCTTGTTGGTTGCACTTGATTAACTCGCAAGCTATATCTTAATAAGCTCCTTGTTATTAGGGATGGAATCTGGTTCCTAGTTGGAACTCCCGGTTCCAAAGTTCCATCAGAACCATTCGGAATGTTCAAATCTCTGAACTTTCAAGGGTTACCGATGCTACTTTAGAGGGTTACTACTTTAGAGGGTTACCGATGCTCTTTAGAGGGTTACCGATGCTACTTTAGAGGGTTACCGATGCTACTTTAATGGGTTACCGATGCTACTTTAGAGGGTTACCGATGCTACTTTAATGGGTTTCCGATTATAAATGGCTAGGAAAAAGTAGCCTGTGGATGGAAAGGCAAAAAGCTCCTGTGTAAAGAAAGTTTGTTTTTATAAATGTTTTGGTGATTTGTACGTGTGCCCCAGACCATTTCCCAGGTGTCTGAGCCATCTGCAGTAAGTGGCCATACTTTTCCTACCCTTAGCTTACTGGGAACATTTGGATTTTTCCTGTCTCATTGACTTCTAAGGGTCTGTGTTCGAAATTTTCAGAATTTCTGGTTTGTTTGTTTTTCAGAATTCCCAAAACTCGCCGTTTCCAACATCTCTACTTGTTATTCAGTTAATGGCATTGCCAGGATATTTATGTCATTCCTCAAATACCTTAATCCCTGCCACAGGTATCGGGAGAGTAGGAGATATCACATCACCTGAAGATAATCTTATTGATTCTCTGTCCAGGGAGGAGAAGACCTCTCACTACCAGATTAATTCATAGAATTTATTGACCGACAAACCCCCCAAACCTTTCTGTGTGATGCTAATTAGTTTGCATGGGAGATGTGATAAAACGGCAGGATTATTCCCTAGTTAATATGATGATTGCCTTTCCTCTTTAGAAATGTGTTACATTTTCAATACATTCCGTCTAGCAGACTTCTTGGCAATGGAAACTCCCATAGGACTGCGGGGAAATATTTATTCTCCCTGGATTCCTCTGCTTGATGTTTGTTCATTTGCCTTTGATTGCAGAATCCAATCTCTGAATCTTTCCTGAAATTGTCTTGATAGGATTATGTCAGTCAGTAAATAATGATAACATAATGAAAGAATGATGATAATTATGGTTACAGTGATATTAAAAAAATATCCCATAATATCCCAGATCCCGGCAAGGAAAGTTGTTTTGTTATTGCATCGGAAGATCAGTATAATAACATTTTTAAAGACGCTAACATGACTCGTATGTATAATATATTTTTTTACTACACTATACACAACGTCCTGGTTCAGTAGAAAACGACCATCCTCATTTTCCCAGTTCCGCAATCGCAGGTTATTAGCCGGTTACTAGAAGTAGCGCAAAGTCATGCTAACCAATAGAGAACTGGTTAGAACGACTTAACCAGGGGCGTCTCTAGGTTCTTTGCCACCTAATTCACTTTTGAATGCTGCCCCTATGTATCACTAAGCACCATGAAGTGCGCCACCACAACCGGGTTTAGGTGTGCGTGGCTTCCAGGAATGGGCATGGTTAAATATTTGGTCTTTATAAACTTCACATTGTGACAGTATTTATACAGTTCCTCTAAAAGACATTTATCCACACCATAATTCCTGTAGAATAAAAGATTTTTTTCCAAAAGATATGTAACCCTGTCGCCACATCTAGGTAGATTCTTTCATCAGGACCCTAACTAACCTAACCAAGTTGCCCTCATGCCAAGTAAGTTTATACATATAAGATGCCCTTATGCCCAGCTCACACAGATAAGTACATATAACATGCCCTAATGCCCAAATCACACAGACCGGTACATATAACATGCCCTAATGCCCAGATCACCCAAACCCCAAAGATGTGCCCAGTTCTGCACACACCCATGATTTTATTTTCCTTCTGCTTTGCCTGCCTCTTTTCTGGAAAAAAAAAACAAAACTTAAATTGAGCTCTGCCTGCCGCCTCTCTGATATTTAGCAGGGACACTGCCCTGAGCATTTTGCTCATATTGCCTCATTAGAGAGACACCCCTGGACTTAACTCATATAATTCCCAGTGGCTCTGGGTAAATGGGGTTAGTATTTATTATTGAACAACTTACATCAAAATCACAACGTTTAGGGTTAGTTAGCCTTGTCTCACCTGAAACACATTCCCAGAGTGCGCCTCTTTCATCTTGTGCTCTTGTGATATTCCTATATCCATAGGGGTGGGGGTCTTTGACGTCTGTACCCATCCAGGTGGGTTTGTAATTGTCGGTCTGTTTTGGACTCTGTGTTCAGAGTCTTTACCCGGAATCTTGTTTGTTTTATGATGATCATTTAAGTTATGTAAAGGGTAAAATATTGAATTTATATCCCTTTAAATTAAACAAGTACAATATGTTTATAATATCTACATATTCAACATATATCATATTCCAGAAGAGTCTACAGATTTCATGTATATATGAGTGTTTTTATGGATAACAATAGTTTGTATAATGAAGTTTTACTAAATTGCATTTACAAATCTGACACCGAAATCCTTTCTTTTTTTTTCTCTAGGCAGTAGGCACAATCTGGATGAGAAAGAAGATGAAACCAGAAATGTAGCCAGTTCTGAGAGCCACCATCATATAACCAGTGAGGAGGAACCGGGAAGTCACGAGACCATTCCTGGAGAAGAGGCAGAGAAACGTCACCATGCAGAGAGCGAAAGTGAAGAGGAAAACTACGACAAAGAAATAAACCATATTAAAGAGAAGGAAGAAGAAACTGGCCATTCCAAAGAAAGAAACTTTCTAGATGACAAGGAAGAAAGAATAAATCCTAAAGAGAGCATTCACAATGAAGATATAAGTAAGAAAGATAAAGACCAGAAAGAAGATTTAAAAGAAAAAAAGAACGATATTCTGGAGAAAATGCATCAAGAGGGGTCTGAGGAAGAAGATGAAGAAGCCCAAAAATCTCAGGACGTTAAGAGACTTTATGATAAGAAATACCTCGTTCAGCCATTAAATCACCATTTAAGTCATTTGTATGAAGAATCAAAGGAATCTCCTGAAAGTGAAGAAAAGAGAAGTTATAAGCCAAAGCACAACATACTTGGTGAACGTTTACTTAGTTATGAGAAGAAGAGAAGTTATCATGGAGATCAGAAAGAACCAATGGAATCCAGTGAATCGACGGAAAGACAATCATTTTTAGGTGAACAGAAGAGATATGCTGGTTTAAACTCATTTGAAGGTCCCACGAAGAAGAATCACTATCAAGTTAGAGGCCACCACAACGATGAGAATTCAGAAGAGTCGGTAGAGAAAAGACATTTTTACAGAGGAAGTGAAGAACTTAGAGAACCCAATTTTGAGAGTCACGATGATGATGATGATGACAAAGAACTGAAAAAACACTACGAAGAAGAGAAACGATATGGTGAGGAAAAAAAGAGATGGCCGGGAGTTCAAAACGAAGAAGAAGCAAAGTTTTATCAACATAGCAATGAAGACAGTGATGAAAGTGAAGAAGATATCGAGAAAAGACACACCAATAAACTCAACAAAGAACTCTTCGAGAAACTCAGACACCACCTGCAAGATGGAGACAATGAATTTCCATATAACCACAGAAGGAAAGAAGAAGACAAGAGCCGGTATGAAGCAGTGGATGAGGTGAAAAGATTCTACCCAGGATACGATGAAGACTTGAGAAAGCGCAGTTTTAACGAGAACAGTGACGACTTTGAAGATTCTAGTTACTTTGGAAATGATAAATACAAGCACCACTCCAAAGAGGAAAGAAGACCATCCAACCAATATATCTTCCCACATGGGTTTAAGTGGAAAAACAGATACTTTGATAAAGACGACGGACATATTTACGACAGCGAGGAAGAGAACAAACGTAATATTGAAAGCAAAAATGTCCTCCCAGATTTCAGCGATTACGACTGGTGGGGGAAAAAACAGTTATTAAAGGGTATGAATCATCAATACGACAAGAGGAGCGCTCCCAAGGTCCATAAGTTTGATATAAAGAGACAGTATGACAGAATGGATCAACTTGCCCAACTTCTGAACTACAAAAAGAAGTCTGTTGAGTTTCCAGATTTCTACGATTCAGATGAAATTAAAAAGAGGAATCTTAATGAAAGAGGGAGACAGAGACCTTTAACTGAAGAAGAGGTAGACATTGTAGAATTATATCTGTAACACATGTTCCCTTTATTGTAATATTGTGTAATAGGATTATCACACAATCAAACTTGGATATTGGTTAATACTAATTACTGCTCCTTGGTCTGTGATTATTACTTGCCAATAATAAGTGTAAAATAATAGGTCATTATTGTTTTTTTTTCAACTGCAGCAATGTTTAATGTTACTTAACAGTAACTGCTGAGTACAGTACTGCAACACTACAAATGTTTGTTTTTGCACTACTTAGTAGCACAAAATCGAATGCTTTTAATGCTGGCTTTACCCTATACTTTCCTTGCCCTTCTGATTCCCGTCACAAAAATCATTACTGCATGGTGTAGACCCGGTAGGAAGAGGAGCGTGGAGGGTAAGTCTCTCCCTGTACATTTTAACTGCTTAAAGGGTAACTGTGGTCTCCATACAAGTGACCTTTATTATAAAGAGCACATTCCTACCTTTAAGACAACTCCAGTATCATGTTTCTAGCTGCAGCCTATCCAAAGTCACAGCAGTATAAAGGGTGGTGTGTCCAGCTACCACTGTGAGCTTTGACATCACAGCACCATTGCTCTGCTTCTCATGCCTTTGGCACTGGCATGCCCACTTGTTTCCTTCTGCTGTAACTTTAAATAGCTTCAGAAGCTTCCTCGTTTTTCCTGACTGGGTGTGACTTTACAAGCCTATAACTTAAGAAACAGAAGCTAGAGACATCATCCTAAGCTTTGATATGTGATCACACATCTGAAGTAAAGGTGAGAGCGATCAGCTGTTTAAAAGAACTGTCTGATTGCGGATCTTCTGTGGAGGGGGGTTGTCAGGTGCCCCTGGCCCCTGCAGTTAGACCCGTCGGGAAAGATGTCATTTGTGGCCTGACAATGATCTAACATGTGCAGAGCTTTAAAGGGCATGTTCACCCTTAAAACAAAAAACTCGTAACTTGTCAGTTATCTGCCCGAAAACCCCAAATGCTATTTTTACCAGTTTATTACATGGATTTGTAACCAGATATTTAATAAGTTCAATTACAAGGTATCTGCCTCC
The DNA here is from genome assembly GCA_019447015.1 of Hymenochirus boettgeri. Taxonomy (NCBI): domain Eukaryota; kingdom Metazoa; phylum Chordata; class Amphibia; order Anura; family Pipidae; genus Hymenochirus; species Hymenochirus boettgeri. Next base: position 1,750 of record JAACNH010001404.1, on the reverse strand, counting down.
TCTCTCTGCTCTGTGAGCTTTTATAAGCTTGAGCATGTGCAGAGGAGACAGCAGGGGAATCAGCAGTCAATCATTGGTTGTTATGTCAGCAATCACAGCCTTGATTGACAGCATGAAGGGAGGGGCCAGTTTACTTTGCCAGAATGGGGACAATAATTATCATTAAATATCTGGTTAGTAATGCAGGTAATAATGTGCTTAATATATCAGTTGGGGGCAATGTTGTCTGTGTCTGCCGACATGAAATATTCTTTCTAGGAATGTTCTGCAGATGTGCACCCAGCACGGACAATATTTTGCTTGGAAACGCACTTTGTAGTATGTTTTAGTCCAATCACAAGCACGGAGATTCTGCAATACGCAAGCGCACCAATGTGCAGCGCATGTGCATTCCAGAATCTCTGCGCTTGTGTGCGTTGCTAGAAAACGCCGGAGTTGAAACGTTGCTAATTCCTACGTTTTGTTCTTTTGCAGGAAAAACAACTAGAAAACCTAGCGATGATGGACATTGAGCTGCAGAAGATAGCCGAGAAGCTCAGCCACAAACAGCAAGACTGAGATGAAATAAAACGGACTGAACCCCCTGTAGCAGAGAGCTAAACGATAGTTCAGAAACATTCCCAAATTTCTTATCACGTCTACTGCCTCTTTAAAAAGATTCCCCCTCATTGCATGGACAGGCAACCTACAGCGCTCCACAAACAAAGACCTAGCTAAGGAGTTGTAGCTCTGCCGGAGCCCTGCAGGTTGCCCATCTCTGTTCCTGTAGTCGAAACATGCATAATGTAATTCACTGTTCACAAGAGTTCGTAACACTGTCCGAACCTGTCTGGAGTAGTAGTTATGCTACCAATACCGTTAGCATGAGATTTAGCATTCATTCATTCATTCATACAGAGAGACATTTTAAAATGCTTGTGGATATTTTTGTGGTAATGTATGTTAATAAATTTATGTTTTCAGATTTGAAATAATAAAAAGCAAATACACTTTGGTCAGCAGGTTAAGATCCTTATTCAGGTAGTTTTACATTTACTCTCTCGGCATTTTAAACACTGATTAAGAGACCGTTACGGGTCTAATTGATTTGGCTTGAAAGAGACACACTACAGTTCTGTCTATACCTCCTTCTTCCCATTTTTTGGACTGAATCTCCTCCAACAGTTTTCGAGCTGGAGACATGATGTGCGGGACACATAGGAGAAGTGTAATATTACCTAGCTAAGGGATCTGTGGTAGCGTTACTGCTTTATCCCAGAATTCATACTCTTGATTGTGTTCAGGTGTGAGCAGACCTGCAAGGTCTCTTGATTGCACACGGCTGTCACATTATTAATCAGCATTTATTACCTGTCTCTTGATATGATTCACCTGTGAGCAGACCTAATCAGCGCTGATTACCTGTCTCTTGATTGCATTCAGCTGTGTCACAGACCTAATCAGCTCTGATTACCTGTCTCATTATTACATTCAGCTGTGTCACAGACCTAATCAGCGCTGATTACCTGTCTCATTATTACATTCAGCTGTGTCACAGACCTAATCAGCGCTGATTACCTGTCTCTTGATTGCATTCAGCTGCCACAGACCTAATCAGCTCTGATTACCTGTCTCTTTATTACATTCAGCTGTGTCACAGACCTAATCAGCTCTGATTACCTGTCTCTTTATTACATTCAGCTGTGTCACAGACCTAATCAGCGCTGATTACCTGTCTCGAATGCATTCAGCTGTCACAGACCTAATCAGC